>JAAGKR010004512.1:16968-60344 GCA_011419295.1 Clarias macrocephalus | reverse complement strand
AGCGATTACGCTCCCTGAAGGCCAATACAGAGAGACTGAAGAGGAGCTTCTACCCGCAGGCAATACGGTCTCTCAACCAGCGCACCAAATGTACTGACTGACGCACTTTACACATCCACACTCATGTATCTTGCACTCGCTCTGGACTCTTGAGACAATCATTGCACACCCTTCACACTACATTACTATTTATTCTATAGCACAAGTCACTTTAATTACAAAACACTTTACAGCATACTTGCACACCCCCTGGACATCTCTATTTGTACCACATATTTTTCTATACTGTACACCTATGTACACCCAGGCTCTCTTATATTCCTTATATTGTATATATATTTTTCTACATTTGCCCCAGGTTTTTCTTATTCTCTTATATTTTCTTATATTTTTCGTACATTTTTTATTTTCTTATATTTTTCTTATTGGATATTGTATATTTTTACTGTACATATCTTTTATTATTTTATTCTTAGTTAAATCTATTTCTACTTTCTTTGTTATATTCATTTCGTGTAAATAGTCTGAAATAGTCTTTATTCTAAGGTCACAGGCAGTCGCCTAAGCATTTCACTGCATATCGTACTGTGTATGACTGTGTATGTGACAAAAAAAATTTGAATTTGAATTTGAATTTGATTTGAGCCCTTGAGCAAGGCCCCCTTTGTTCCAGGGGGCGCTGTATCCTGGCTGACCCTGCACTCTGACCCAAACTAGATAACTGGGAAATATGAAGAAATCATTGACAAAGAAATACATGTGACAAATAAGCTGATCAGCTACCTCCTAATTTTATGGTGAATTAATTTGTGTCTCTGTCTGGTTGCAGGATGTTGTGTAGGATTGTTCACCACATTTATAGACACATACAGTTTTTCTATAGTTGTAAAATAAAACATAAAGTTATACGTTTTTGGTTTTACACACATGCTAATATTATAGGGCACATATTTCCACAAGGTCCACGGCACAAAAAGTAACATCAACATCATAATCTGAACTTTTTCATCTATCTTGACAGTTAACTTGATAGTTCATTTAACTAAAATGACAGAGACCATTATATCAAATTCAAATTCAAATTTTATTTGTCACATACACAATCATACACAGGTCTTGGACTTTATTTAACAAAGAAATCAAGTTATCATAATGCTACATAATGCTACACTCAACACGTTTCCGACAAGACTTCTATATCATGTGACTGTGACCATACCTTACTGTATCTCTCTTCTCTCTCTTTCCCTCTCCCAGTCTCTCTCTCTCTCTCTCTGTCGAGATCTCGTCACATGGACGCCCAATGTGGTCTGTTTGGGATGCGTGTGGTGACTGGGGACAGTTCCACTTTTTCACGAAAAAAACTTTTTCAGTCGCTTGATAGTTCAGGACTGGAGTTTCCTACAGTCTACCTGAGACTCCAATAATGAACTGGACTCCATATGACCTTAAACACGTCTCCTGTTATACTGAACTTCCAGCCTCCTAACACACAGTATGAGGTCAGATCAATCCCTGCTCTCCGTTATCACCCAGATGAGGATGGGGTCCCTGCTGAGTCCGGTTCCTCTCAAGGTTTCTTCCTGTTACCATCTCAGGGAGTTTTTCCCTCAGAACCATTAACCTCGGCTTGTTCATCAGAGACCATCTGATCATTCTGATTCACACACACTCACATTTTATACAAACCATAATTTGATTCTGTAAAGCTGCTTACCGACAATGCAACAATATAGTGTTAAAAACAGTATATGAATAAAATTGAATTGAATTCAATAGAGCCAATCAACGCGATAGTTTACCGTGAATACGTATGTGAAGGACACCAAAATAAAATGTCCCTACAAAAGCGCCCAAATTATCACGAAACACAAACAAACATGCGAGACAGCATGGCTTACTCCAAAAAAAGGTCTATAACTTTTAAAAACTGAACCTTTAAAGATGAACATACATTTACTTTTACATTGAGGCATTTGGCAGACGCTCTTCTCTACTACATTTTTTTTCTCATTATACATCTGAGCAGTTGAGGGATAATGGCCTTGCTCAGATGTTGTATGTTTATTCTTCCTGAGGAAAGTTTAAAACCAGTTTGTCTCATATGTTCTGAAACTGTGGTGGTAATGATAAGCAGTCATGTGAAGCACCACTATGAGATAAAACACGGGTCGTTTGAGGAAACACATCCGCAGCAGTTCGAGGTGAGAGTGTGTAAAATACCTGAACTGAGAGTGTTATGCACTAAAATCAAAATGTTAAGTAAAAGTGATGTTATGAACAGTTATGTGAGGGATTTAGTAATCTACTTTAAACAGCGAGTGTATTTGTCTGACGGTGAAAGAAGTACAACTTAGTGTAAACAAGGCGTCAGATACTCGACCTTACAGAATGTGATTTCTGTGTATTAATAAGTTAGACAGAGAGACACACAGACATGTACGTGGACTTCAACCTCAATAATAATAATAATAATAACAATAATAATAATAATAATAATAATAATAATAATAATAATAATAATAATATCACTGATTACATAAAAGATCATCACCGTTGACAGTTCACTTTAAAGTGAGCAGTGTCACTCAGGAGGATCTGAACACAGCTTTATTAAATATGAAATTAAAATGAGATATCAAAAAGTACCAGCAATATTCCATTTGCATATCGTAAATAAATTTGGGGTTATTTATAGAGTAATAAAATAAAAAAGAACAATACAACTCGTGTTATGATAAGTTTCATTTTCAAGGTGTGTGAAATTTTCTGACTTCCATTCCAGGGATTGAAATTCAGATTCAGATTCATTTATTTATTGTCATTGTATAGCTACAACGAAATTGAAAAAGCAATCCTTGTGACAATGTACCACAGTGAAGTTAGTTTGATATTCTGACATCACACAGACATTCGGAAGCAGAATTTTTTGGGACCAACGAAAATTTCTGTACGCCAGTGATTCAAATTTATTCTTAGTTTCAAAAAGATCTCATTCAATACCCCCACAAGGTACTTCCCTTTTTATCCCGTAAAATGTCTTCATTGACTTTTACTTACATTTTTTTTTCATTAAGTCACTATTTCTTCAATAGCTTCTAGATCATGTGACCCTGTGGCCCCAAACTAGTACCAAAATAAGCTCATTGGACCCCCACACAAGGTACACCAAATTCTATCCCAAAATATGTCTTGATGGATTTTTATTTACATTTTTATACAAAAAAATAAATAAACAGTATTTCTTTAATAGCTTCTAGATCATGTGACCCTGTGACCACGAACTAGTATCAAAATGATTTATTCTGAGACACCCATACAAGGTACACCTCTTTATAGTTCAAGATATGTCTTTGTTAATTTTTATTTTAATTTGAATTTCATTAAGTCACTATTTCTTCAAAATTGTGTGTAATTTTTGATTATTTACAAATGTGTACAGTGACTGGTCATTGTTTTAAAATTCAAGTATCACTGAAAAAAAGGTATAATACAAATAGGTAATGCGCATTATCACCTGGGAGGGTTGGTCATGCATTGATCCATTGGTAATGTCTTTTACTTTGGACCTCCAGTAGGGGGAGTCCACCTTTCTCCCCTCACTATCTGTCCTTATTTAAGGTACAACACTCATAGAGTGTTTGATGTCTTTGTTCTGTATCAATTCCTGTTATATCTTGGCCTTCATGCATCTTTATAAAGTAGCTAATTGTAAGATAGTATAATATTGTAGGACATTATAATCTAATAAGAAGATTCCTGTGCCCTGAGAACAGACCCCTCACTGTGCCTCCTGACTCCTCATGTGGTAACACCTACTATATCCTGTACCCAGACGAGTTTACATCCAAATGGCTCTTATCTGCTAGAACCCTTTAGTTTAATCAGGAGAATGTAAATGTGTTTCCTCTCTCCTGTCTGTCTCCGGCTCTCTCCATCACTGACATGCTGAAAAAAAAAACAGCATAGACCAGCATAGCTGGTTACCATTATACCAGCATATGTTGTGTTTTGGTGCTGGTATGCTGGTGACCAGTATACATATTGCTGGTACACTGGTGCTGGTATGCTGGTCACTTTACTGATGCTGGTCCACAGGATACCAGCATACATTTTGCTGGTATGCTTGTGACCAGTATTATAGTGCCATGATACTATGCTGTTCACCACCCCATCTAATGTTGGGATGGTATAAAAGCCAGAATACATGGAAGATTGTCATCCAATATGTAAAATATCAAACAGAATCAGTATAAAATCAGCTTCATTGGCCAACACAAACAATATTAACATTGTGTAATATGTAACAATTAGGGCTGCTTCGATCAGGATTTTTGGGGCCGATTTCCGATCACCGATCTCCGATCACTAGAAGCTGTATCAGCCAATACCGATACCTATCACTGATTTCAGGGTCTACTTGGAGCCTTATCATGTAGCATTATTTATTAAACTATATCCAACAACAATGTAAATGAAGTACTGTATTGAAATTACAAGAAGAGGAACATCATGAACTGACAACTGTATTTATTGGCAGGGAACATGTGCAACACGTCATCTTAAAACATAGCAGCCTGTACTTGGTTAGTAACTGGGAACAGCTTAGAGCTTGACAAATACAACTTTCCTGTAGACTTTGCCGGAAGTTCTGCAAGGTCTGCAAAAAAAATTAAACATGTTTATTGTAATTTAATGTTCTGTTTAATTAAACATGATGGAAACGTGATCACTGCGCCAAAACTCACGGTGAATCAGGATGAACCGTACTTACGGCCACCGAGTGAAACCGCGTAGGTGAGGTAGGGGTATTATACCGACAGCTGAGTGAGTGACGGCGCGCGAGGTGCTGAGCTCTCCTGCTCTCCTTGCGCTAGACAACTTTGAAAACTGCTCATGTTCCTTTACGTGACTAACCTTCAAATGTCTGATGAGGTTCGTGGTGTTAAAATGCTTTGGTGCTTCCCGCCTCGTGGAATTGTCTTGTTACACAGGTTACAGATTGCTAATGTTTTGTTTTTTTCACAAAACACTTAGAATTGTCAGACCAGTGAAGCCATTTTAGCAGCGTGCAAAAAAAATGTCCCACAAGTTTTGTGTCATCTGATTGGCTTCTCTATATCAGCCGTTATAGAGACTGAAGATCAAACTTCCCAAAGCAATTATCGGCTGATTATGATCGGCGACCGATCAATCGGAGCTCCCCTAGTAACAATATATACAATATGCACATTTGTAACAATATGATAATTTAACAATGAACAGCAAATAAAAAAATGATAAACAAAATAATAACAAAAACAAAACATGAGACCAACCTCTCAGGGTTACTTTCCCACAGGTGTGTAAATGAGTCAGTTTGGCCCTCACTCTTTATTTAGGGGTCTGCAGGTTTATGGGCCCTGAAGTAGTTCTGACATGTCCTGACATTTGTGCATTTTTCTTACTTATAAACATATAAATGTCGCTTCTTTCACCTCGTGCAAAGTAAATGTCCAGGATTGAGGGAAGAGGGACACAGTGCACTATGAAGAAAAGGTGTTAGGTTTGTACAAGCCCACTTTTACACCCTATACACAGTCATACATCTTTGTGCCTCTCTCGAAAAGCAGTTCTTGTTTAACTCAAGACACAAGTGAACATCACATACTTGGCATTTCCATGGAGTTTATGGCTGCTTACCATAAACTGATTTGCAATTCACACAGACCCTGTGACCAGCAGTGGTAATATTCCTGGTATCTGAGGTCAGTCCATGTGCTGGTTGTGTGCAGTCACAGGTGAAGCCTTATCATGTGGACCACTTAAAAAAATACAAGAGATCCGTCCCGAATCCAGACCCCAGTCGTGGTCGAGGGTCCCATGACATAGTGATGGTCCGTCTGTATCTTGCCTGCTTGTCTGCATTTGGTCTCTATAAAACAGGTGGCTGATCATTTTCATGGTCACAACGGTTTATAAAAAAGCAAAAAGAAACATAAGCATGATGATAATAAAATTACTGTCAATAATCATCAGTAACTATTGACCATGAATAAAGACAACACAAACTTTTGCAATGTTATACAACGATTTATACTTTTTTCATTACGATTTACATTCACACCTTAATATCACAAACATCTGTAAACTACAAAAGGCAGCATTTTAGGCAACAGGAGCTAAAGTGTTTGTGCTAAATAACATTATAGATAGCAGCGTCATAAGCTAACCAAAAGCTGAACCAAATAGCTCCCATAACATGAAGCTCGCCAACACGGGGTGAAATATATTATAAACATTTACACCACAGCTGATACTGACAACCATCTGTAATCTACATACTGTAAGGCATTAGCTTAGCCACCGTGAGCTAACCTGTTTGTGCTAAGCTACATAAGGTAGTATGTTAGCATGATTTAGCAGTGTTATCTACATGCTAACCAAACCATGTAAGTGACAGTAAATGACAATGTTTCACATAAACTGGCAAAAGCTTGTGAGAAAATGAGGAAAAAATGAATTAATAATATAGTTGCAAGCAACGATGACGGGCCCAAGCACCCTGCGCCATCACTACCCCATGCGCACCGTACAAACTGTGTGTTATTTGAGTGTGTCAAGACTTCAAAAAAGCCACCGCCACCCGGTTGCACCGCACAACCTGCACATGTCACACACTCTACAGGGCTGATGTCAGTTTGGGCCCTAAATATTTGTTGAGTGTGTTAGAGTGTGTGTGTGTGGTGTGTGTGTGGTGTGTGAGTCTGTGTGTTAACATTAGTGATGTATACCTTCCGAGCCGGCGCGTATAGAAGGTGCATACGCTGTTGACAATGACTTGTACGATGTACGATGACAATCCCACGAAGCGAGGCAGACGAATCGCGCAGGCTGCTAGATCCGAAACAGTAGCTTGTGGTCGATGAACAGGCAGAGGTCAGAAACGTGAAACCGAGAAAGTCTGTGATCAGAACTTGTGGTCGAAAAACAAATCCGAGGGTCAGCAACAGTAAATCCGTAAAGACGAAGGATCCGTAGCGTGAGACAAAGACGAGGTCGTGAAAACAGAGCGCAGTCGAGATCCGGGAGTTCAAAGCAGAGAGAAGCGCTGGAATACTGGGCATGGATAGCACACAATAATCTGGCAGAGAGCTGTTGTCTGAAGGTGTGTTAAATAGAGAGCTGTGATCATCAGGAATTGAGAACAGGTGTGTTTGGAGCGGTGAATGAGGTGGTGAAAAGCAAGGGAGGGGATGGATCGTGGAGCAGGAGTGTGCAGGTGATCAGGATCTTGACTGAGACATGGGCATGACCTGGCGTGCTGTGACATACTCATGGTAACAGCTTGCTTGATTCTCCTCCTTCGTTCTCTGTTGGAGTCTCAGTGTTGTTCTGATGTAAATCTAAACTCCTCCCACTGTCCAGAACATTCTGTAGAGCTTCAGAAACCTGTACAGCGTATAACATCCTTCACATGCACATCTACTGTGTGTATGAGAGTGTGTGTGTGTGTGTGTGTGTGTGTGTGTGTGTGTGTGTGTGTGTGTGTGTGTGTGTGTGTGTGTGTTTGGGGGCGTGGCCTTGTATGTAGATTACCCTGACTGTTTCCCTGTGAACAGCGTGTGGGCGTGTCCTGTCTCAGGTCATCATCAGTGAATGAAGTGTGGCAGAAAGACTGAATCTCTCCTTACATTCATATGGATTACATAAACTGAGAACATTTATTTTTGATTAAACTTGCTACATTTAAAAGTATATACTTTAAGCTTTCTATAGATATATATGTATAGATATATAGATATATGGATATGTGTGTGTTCATTTTAGTTCATTTTAGTGACGTGTTTCAAAAAGGCGGCAGAAAGCGCACCCTGTTTACTTTCTTTATTTTACAAAAGCACAATGTTTTTATTGATATGTGAGTGTACATTAACAAATAAAGACATAAATTGATGCATTACACGCATGTGTATGTGTGACAGCAGATCCACCACCCGCACGGTACATAAACTCGCAGCTTTTCGCTCAGATGGGAGCAGCATGCATTCGGCACCTTGGACAGCAACACGGGGGGTGGGGCGCCGAAATGCGCCACGTCCAGCAGCTCGTAAATCCTCTACCCTCCTGCAGTCACTGGCACACAATAAAAGGAGCAAAGCCAAGAACCCCGGTGAGTAGGATTCAGATGACGAAGATAGTAACACCTGTCCCCACCTAGATTCTGACAGCGCCGAGAGCCTGACGTGCCGAAACCTGCAACTGAAAATCGACCACGCCGAGTCTACAGCCTATGCTGCTCCCCGGAGCCGCTGGCCGTCATGTCCAACCTGAGCCACCGTCTTCCCAGAACGAGGAGGCTGCATCTTCTTTTCGCCCTCCTCTCTCTCCTCCATGGAGCCCCAGCACCTGAGAGTACTGTATGTGTGTGTGCGTGTGCGAGAGTGTGAATCACCAAAACATAAATGAAAGAGCACTAAATTCTCCTGCATAACAGTGTCTTCTGTTGTCTGTGTTCTCCTGCCTGAGATCGGTCCTGTGACAGTATGATTAAAAATGATGGAACATTTTAAGTTATTTTGACGGTTTCCATAAAAAATGCACAGCTGACCCCACTAACCCTGCTGGTATAATTGCTGGTCAAGCAGGTGACCAGCAATGATGTTCTATGCTGTTTTTTTTTTTTCAGTTTTAAGTGATTTCCATTGATTACTTTTTTTTTAAGTGCATTTATATAAAAGGTTTGTGTTGTGTTTTAGACAACCCACAGATATTTAATAAATGTAAAATAATGTATTTACATGTTTTTGGTAAATGGATTATTTTTGTCTCTTGTATGTAAATGCATTTAAAGATACACTACACAGTCCATGTATTTACATCACACATTATTTTCAGTACTAGCTATTAAAAAACAAGATAATGAGCTAAAATGGTAACCAATATTAACTACCAAAACCTTGCTGGTGGCCCAGCATATAAATCATGCTGGTCTATGCTGGATTTTTCAGCAGGGTGTAGTGTTGCTTTTTAAGTGGTTTTTACATGTCCATCTTAATTACCGCTTTATAAAAATAGGACTACAGAGAACTCTCAGTGTTGACTACCATACCAATAACTGATGGCTTGCTTGTAGTTAGCTTTGGACTCATTCCATGTTGATTTTTTTATCAGGCACTGAGGGCAACATTTGGCTCTTTTGTAGTATTATTAAATTGTATTATTTAATTGTTGTATTACTGACAGTAGATGTGCTTGTAGTGTTTTGTCTCCATGCAATGTCACTGCTGGAGCAACATCTGTCTGTTAAAGCTATAATCTACAAGTGTACATATACTGAAAACAAGTTCAATTTCATAAAATTTTATTTGTATAGTGCTTTTAACAATTTTCATCGTCACAAAGCAGCTTTACACAATCAAAAGAATTATTTAAGTTTGTATGGAATGTGAATGTGTATGAATCAAAAAATGGTCAGATCGTCCCTGATGAACAAGCCGAGGGCGACAGTGGCAAGGAAAAACTCCCTGAGATGGCAGTAGGAAGAAACCTTGAGAGGAACCGGACTCAACAGTGAACCCATCCTCATCTGGGTGAAACAGAATTGATCTGCATTCATACTGTGTGTTGGGTGGCAGGCAGTTCAGTATAATAGTTGTTAATAGATGTTAATTGATGTTAATATGGAGTCCAGGTAGTTATTGGAGGCTCGGGTAGACTTGTAGATAATTCCAGACCTGAATTATCGAGCGACTGTAACCAAGTCCGCAGAGAAACAGCCGTCAACATCATGCGAGGCCAGAACCGTCTTCCTAGTAGAGTGAAATAGTCCCCAGACATCGGACGCATCCCAAAGAGATCTCCAACCAGAAGTGGGGCACCAGGATGAGTCAGGCAGGTCCAGAGGGCAGAGCGAGTCTGGATCAATGGCAGCTCAGGACATGTGTAGCTCGACAGAGAGATATAGAGAAAGAGAGAGAGAGAGAGAGAGAGAGAGAGAGAGAGAGAGAGAACAGGTGAGGGAAGAGCAAAAGAGGAGAGATAACAGTTCGGTCTGGTCACAGTCACATAATGTATATGGTGAAGTTATATTTAGTGCAGAGTGCAAGCAGGGACTCCGGCAGGACTGACTATAACAGCATAACTAAAAGGGAGGAGCCAGAAGGAAACACAGACATGAGGGGGAACTGAGATGTAAAGCAACCAATCACCTCACCGTCAACAAACCTGAGTGAACAATGAGAGTGGGGAGGACAGCATCTAAACATACCAGTTCACCAGATACTCTACGTCCATGAGTCCCCCAGATCTGCTCCTTTACCTAAGGCTCATCTATTTACAAACATGCTGCGCTAAATAAACAGGTTTTTAGTCTAGACTTAAACACTGAGACTGTGTCTGAGTCCCGAACATTAATAGGAAGACTATTCCATAACGTTGGGGCTTTGTAAGAAAAAGCTCCGCCCCCTGCTGTAGTTTTAATAATACGTGGTACTGACCGGCAGCCTGCATTCTTTGATGGAAGTAGGCGTGGCGGATCGTAAGACACTAACAGTTCACTCAGATACTGCGGCACGAGACCATTTAGTGCTTTAAACGTCAAAAGTAGTATCTTAAAATGGATGCGAAATTTCACAGGGAGCCAATGCAGTGTAGATAAGATGGGGGTGATGTGCTCGTATCTTCTGGTTCTAGTGAGGACCCTTGCTGCTGCATTCTGCACCAACTGAAGCTTGTTTATACACCTAGTTGAACAACCAGACAGTAAGACGTTACAATAGTCCAACCTAGAGGTGATAAAGGCATGAACTAGTTTTTCTGCATCATTTAGTGCCAATTTGTTTCTTATCTTGGCAATATTTCTGAGGTGAAAGAATGCTATCCTGGTAATATTATCTACATGTGCTTCAAATGAAAGACTGGAATCTATAACCACACTGAGGTCTTTTACTGTTGCACTAGATAGAACAGAAAGGCATCTAAAGTTACAGTGTGAATTTCTCAGAGAAATTCAGAGTATGGCCATGGGGGTCTCACTCACTCACTCACTCATCATCTATAGCGCTTAATCCTGTATTCAGGGTCACAGGGGACATGGAGCCTATCCCAGGAGACTTCGGGCACATGGCAGGGTACATCCTGGACAGGGTGCCAATCCATCGCAGGGCACAGACACACATACACTCACTCATTCACACACTACGGGTAATTTGGGAACACCAATTAACCTAACCTGCAGGTCTTTGGACTGTGGGAGGTAACCGGAGAACCCGGAGGAAACCCACCAAGCATGGGGAGAACATGCAAACTCCATGCACACAGAGACGGGAATCGAGCCTGGGCGGGGATTGAACCCGAACCCTGGCGGTGCAAGGCGACAGTGCTAACCACTACACCACCGTGCCGCCTCCTGGGGGTCTGTAAATGATAATTAGCGGGATCGACTGAGCAGACTTAATATTTGTAGCTACACTTTTTTACAAGTGAAGTGCTTACCATGCAAGTTTTAAAACGACGGTCATCACCAGGGACTGTAAATACATAGAGAGTGTGTGGATTGTTACAGTTGCCAGTTGTTTGGCTGGTTATACCTGGAGGGCTTTGCTCATTGATACTCATGACCAGTAGGTGGCAGTGTTCCGCTGTTGTTACTGGTACTAACTTTGCCTAGATAATGTTGCACAATGTTGTGACTTGTTTGTAGTGTTACAAACTAAAAATCTAGAGTGCCTGGATTTAACAAATATTGAGAGCAGTTTTATGTGAATATGAGAGTCCAAGCAGAGAAGAGTAGCAGGAATTATCTGTGCCAGAAAGGTATAAGCAAGTAAGAAAAGAAAAGTTTATAGGATGTTTATGAGACCAGCAGTCTTGCATGGTTTGGAGAATTTGCTGAAAAGAAAGGAAACAGGGCTGTAGGGGCGGAGCTAAAGATGGTGCAATTTGCATTGAGAGTGACAAGAATGGACGGGATTTGACATGTGTATATTGGAGGAACAGTGCAAGTAGGGCAGGTTGGAAACAAAGGTAGAGAGGCCAGATGTATATGCTTTGGACAGGTACATAGGGGGTATGAGGACTATATCAGGAAGTCAATGTTAGAGATGGAGCTGACGGCAGAAAGATGATTATGTTTTAACATTTTGGGTGTACATGTTAACAGTTAGTGAACAGATCTGAGTTGGAAAGCACTAGTTAAGTTGAGCAACACTGGACACAGCTAAAGTCTAGAAACATATCATTAAATTTTGTTTTGAAGTTTAAGAAATTCTCCTTATGTCATTAAAATAAATAATAAATAAACATAAATGATTACAAAGTTATTTGATTAAGTTGTGTTAATTAGTTTTTGTTCCTTTGTGTAGGAAACTCAAAAAAAAGAAATTAAATTCCCTTCGGTAATTTAAAGGGGGCGGGGCGTGTAGTGAATACATACACAGTTATGCATCATTCAGTGTAATTTGTTATTTAGGGAAGCAGTTCTGTAATTTAGTGAGGCATTTGAAGTGTGTATATAGTGTATAAGCTGGCCCTGGAGTAGAGGCGCGCGGTTAGGAAATAAATAAATGAACTGATTATATTAACCATATTCCTTAGTGTGTTCTTTGGAACAGGGAGCGGCGTGCAGTTGCAGTTATACACTTACGAGGTGCATTTAGTTTTTGCTCTCCTTGACGTAGAGGCGCGCGAGATCGGTGAGGCGCAGCCGAGGCTCGTTTTCCCGGGAGTGTTCACGGGAACAAGGTGGAATGTTTAGGGTCTGCCGAATGCCTCGTTAATTCACAGTAGTTGCATTTTTATAAATGTGTGAACAGCACATCCATGGCTCAGAGGGGCGCAGGTTTAAGGTACCTGTTTTCCCGGGAGTGTTCACGGGAACATGGAGTGGCGTTTATTCGTATAGAAATGCGTAGACATGGCCAGTCTATTTTCCTGCAGTGTTGTCAGGAATAAGGATCACGTGTATTCGCGACCACATTTTTGGTTAGTTTTAAATTGCAAACATTGTTTTGGATAAATTGTAGATATAATATTCTACAGTATATATAATGTATATAATGGGATTTATAAAATGATGATACACATTCACCCCAGGATATCATCATTGTGCATGATAAATATAACTGACAATAAAAAAAAACGAAAAAAAAAAAAGAAAAGAAAACCAAGAAAGAATTACAATTTTTAATGTGCAAAATAGCAAAAGTTTTACAGTTTAAAATCTGAAGATACACACGTTTTTTTTTTTTTACATCTTTGGAAACAGCATTTGTATTTTTGGACAGTTATAAAATGTCATTTTTGAAAACAACAAAAAGAGAAATATAAAGGAGGAATATAAAATTTAAAGCTATTTTTTCTTTGCGACAGTGACAATTGTTTAAAGCGCTTTACAAATAAATAAAGCAATTATATATCAGAAATGTATTATAAATGTCGTCCTGCTGCTTCCTCTGATCAGAAAACATCAAGCGAAAACAAATAAGATAACGGGTCACTGTTCAGTGCGCATGCGCAGCAACCTCCCACTCCTCACTGTTACAGGAACTAAAAGTAACAAGGCCGCGAGAAGAACAAAGCCTCCGACACTCGTCTGATCTGGACATTAATCACCGCTGTGTGTCCGCTGATCGGCGTTTCTATATCACAGTAACAGATGATGACCGTGAAGAAGAAGATGATGGTGAAGATGAAGACGGTGTGTGTGGTGTGTGTGTTCCTCACACTCGGGTGTGTCGGACCCGCTTCAGGCGGTGAGTTTATAGAAACCGAAAGTAACTTTATAAAGATTTATAACTGAATACAAAGTTACAGAAACTACAGAACAACACACGGAGGAGCTTTTACAGTGTGTGTGTGTGTGTTAATTATCAGCTCATATTTAATGATGAAAACCATCATTAACGGTGTTTTGTGGAAGCGCATAGAGCACGCATTCAGAGTAAAGCTCGTCCCCGAGAGATTGTGCGCGCACCACTAATCAAGCAGCGTATGTTTGGGGCCAGGCAATTGATTCAGGTAAGATCTGTATTCAGGGTCACTGGGGCCTAGAGCCTATCTCAGGAGACTTAGGGCATGAGGCGGGGTACACACTGGACAGGGTGCCAATCCATCACAGGACACAAACACACACTCCCATGATCATTCACACACAATGAGCAATTTTACAAACGCCAATTAGCCATACTTGCATGTCTTTAGACTGTGGGAGGAAACCGGAGTCCCTGGGGGAAACCCACCCAGAACATGGAGAACATGCAAACTCCATGGACACAGAGACGGGAATCGAACCCAGACCCTTGAGGCGCAAGGCGACAGTGCTAACCACTACACCACTGCATTACCAGATTACTTAATCATAAGTTACTAAATTTTGTACACATGCAGACCAAAATCACATCAATATGTTATAACGAAGTATTAAAACATGCACCACTTACTGTTATAGTACCTACACTTACCCCTTTAGCATTTTTTCGATTGGGAGTGCAGCTCTATCAGGTCATAATATGGGAGGATAAAAGCAGAATCAGGCACCCGGGGCACATGGAGCATCACATCCTGATCAGTTTATAAACATCGTTAAAACTAATACATTACACAAAGCTTTTAGAAACATTTGGAGGAATAAACCTCATTATAGACTATAAAAACTATTTAGTATCAGTAATTATTTTCATGTGACACTTTATTCATAATGTAAATATATGCCTGATAGTATCTTTTTTTATTCAAATATGTTAATTTTGTTTGTACACAACAACAACAACAACAACATCAACAACAACAAGTGACTTCCAGGGGGAAAAATAATAAAAAGTTTTTTTAAATGATCATGTCCAAAGCTCATGTAAATCAAGCAGAATTGTTTGATTTAGTTTATTTATGCAATATAAAGCATATACATATATGAACATATAATTTATTAAATATTTTTGTATGTCTCCTCCAGGTGAGCACTCTCTGTTCTACACCTACACGGCTCTCTCTAAACCAGTCAACCTGCCTGGAATCTATGAGTTCATCGCTATGGGAACGCTCGATGATCAAGAACTTGACTACTATGACAGTGAGACTCGGGTTAAGGTTCCTAAACAGGACTGGATGAGAGAGAAGCTGCCGTTGGATTACTGGGAGAAAGGAACTCAGTCCCGCAAGAGTAAAGAGCAGTGGTTTAAGGTCAACATGGACATCCTGATAGATCGGATGAATCATAATAAGACCGGTTAGTGAATCTTCATTGTGTATCATTAATTAATCATCAGAGGTTTATTTGTTATTAATAAATGAATAATTATTATTAAATAATGCACATTTCAGACCTTCATGTTCTTCAATGGAGACACGGTTGTGTGGTTGAAGAAGCCACAGATGGGAATATTAAATTTATCAGAGGAGTTGATGAGTACAGTTATGATGGTGATGAGTTCCTCTCCTTCGATGAGGTAAACTCGAGGTGGATTGCTGCAGTTCAAGCTGCTGAGCCGACTAAAAGGAAATGGGATGATGTGGCCATCCTTAACCAGTACACCAAGGGCTACCTGGAGAAAGAGTGTGTGGACTGGCTCACCAAGTTCATGGAGTACGGACAAGAAATGCTGAGAAAACACTGTGAGTAGCTAAAGAATGTTACTCAAGTCACTTTGATCAAACAAGAAGCAAAACTAAATCTGCATCTTATTTCAGCTCCCCCAGATGTGTATCTGTTTACAATGAAATCAGTGACCAGCCCCAGCAAGCTGACCCTGACCTGCATGGCCACGGGGTTCTTCCCTCCAGAAGTGCAGGTGCAGGTGAGGAAGCTCAGAACATCCCTACCTGAACATCTGGTAACATCTTCAGGAGTCAGACCTAATGGTGACGGCACCTACCAGCTGAGGAAGAGTGTGGAGATCGAGGAGGAGGACAAAGATCTTTATGATTGTTATGTCACTCACAGGAGCTTTAAAGAACCAATAATTACTCCAGTGGGTAAGTATCATATTTTGTTAGCAGCACCTTCATTTCTATTACAGTGAAAGTCAAGACAGTAAAAAGCAAACATGTATTTAATGGTCAATGTTTTCTTTTTATAAAGATGAAGAATGCTGTAACTGTACCCCAAAAAAGCTGTTATCTATTGATCAGTGATAGATAGATAGATAGATAGATAGATAGATAGATAGATAGATAGATAGATAGTGTAATAAAGTCGGACTGACACAGGAAGGTAAGTTTTCAAGACGAGCAAGTTTTATTCACAAATGAGGGAGAGCACGGTAGAATCATGCTGCAGCAGTGACTGACGGAGAAATGTAAACACAGTACTTTTAGATACATGGTTTGATCAATACGTGGATTGAGTCCCCTACTGTTGTGCCCTTGGAAAGGATTATCGCGTCAGAGTTGGAGCCACTGGTTTGGCTTTCTTCGGAACCTGGCCCAACTGTGACAGATAGACAGACAGACAGACTTTATTGATCCTGTGAGGGACATTATTGTGCTACAGCAGCAACAGGTCATACAAACAGTTATTGTTATTGCAGTATTGCAGATGCTATATAGGGGGGTGGGGCGGGGGGGGGGTTATAAATTAGCAATTCATAATAAGCAAAAGAAATGAAATGTGCAAGTTGTCAGTGTATGTTGCATGTGTGTAAAGTGACAGTGAATAATGTGATATGTCCTGTATACAGTATAAGGTGCTATAGTCATCTGTTAGGCCCCGCCTTCACTGAGCCGAATTGGCTACCGCCCTTTTCTGGGGTGCTATTATTTATTTGACATTTTGTCTGTAGCTCCTTATGACTGAAATCAAGCTGTTCATATCACCTTCTACAAAGTGAAGTGTGCGATGTGAGCAGCTTTATTTCAGTCACAACAACCACATTCCAGCCATTCGTGGTCAAATAATTATTCAATGCTGGACACAAACAGCAAAAAGAGCATAATGATTATTATTTAAATAATAAAAAAAAGAGTCTTGAAGAGTCTGGCGTGGGGAGGAGGGGTCTACAAAGGGTGTGGAGACAAGAACCGTTTATGTTCACATGTTTTCTGCGTTGCTACAATATCATTTCATTTACAAAAGAAGAGAAAAAGTGATTGACAAAGCCCGGCTTCACTTTGTTCTCACCAAGTGAAGAAAATAATGTTTTAAATAATGTTTTCACACACACTTACACCTGATTTAAACCAGTGTGAGGAGATCAATAGTATTATTAAAAGAGGGAAATACATGTCAGTACTTACAGTAACATGAACATATTTGCATTGAGTTTAATCATGTGGCATTTTTAATATTCATGAGACACTTAAAAGCTAATAAACATGATTAAGAGAAGATCACACACGTAAGAGAGAGAGATTCACAGTCACACATGCAGCACAAGCCCACGTTATATTCAGAACTATATACTATTTTATCTTCTTCTCTCCTTCTTTTGTATTAACAATGATTCTCCTTTGTGCTTTCTCTATTATTATTATTATTATTATTATTTAATTATTATATAATTATTAGCTTTCCTTCTATATTCGTTTTTAATCTCTAGCATCACTTTATGTTTGACTGCACAGTTAAATGCGTGTTTATATATTTATAATCTATTTATTTTGTGACTTTTATTTTGTGAATTCTGAGCTTCAGCTGTTGGCGTGTATTCAGGAGTCGTCATACTGTATATTACACATAATATTGCGTGTGTTTTGTAGGATTCTCTCTTAATCACGTTTGTTCTCCCCTGAATGTTGCTGTGAATATAAATACAGTAGTGATGCACAGTTTTGTGTTTGATTAAACTCAATGCAGATAAATAAATTAGAGGAATTGAACTACTTGAATACAAATGTAATAATCTAAACACCATCCTCAGTAATGTTTAGGCCAGTGGTCCGGATGGGCGGATCTGATTTCACTGGTTGTGACTGTGTGATGTGATTGTTGGTGCCAGATGACTTAGACTGAGTATTTCTGTAACTGCTGATTTTCTGGGATTTTCACACACAGGCGTCTCTGCAGATTGCTGAGAATCTATAAACAAAAGAGTCGTCTGGTGGTGTGATGAACTGATGAAGAGACTGACTATAGAGTCGTTGGCTGCCTACTGTTGGACCCTGCAGTGTGATGCACCAGACAATGAGTAACAATCGCTTTTGCAATCACATTGTCAAACATTATACTGCACTAATACGCTATTATTAATTAAAGTTCATATCATGTTTTTGTTGTTATTTTGTTGTTATTGTTGAAGAGCTCCATCATGGCACACAAAATGGTTTCAGGAAGCAAAATCTTTGGAAAAGTTTGTTGTCCAGTGTAATCAGTCTGTACAGTTGTGATGGGGAGAAAAACATCTCAGAGTTCACAACATGTCACCCTTTGAGACAGAGAGGTTAGAAATGATGCTATTGGATGATTTTGAAGATTCCAAACCAGTGCAAGATCTTATGCCATCCACATTTTTATAATATGTTACTCTGGTATCTGACGTATAATTATTTTTATAAGCATTTTATAAGCGTCAATTCCATACATTTTATGCAAAGAATCTGGTTTTATTTGTTATTATTTTTTAAGACCTCTACAATGCTGTCAATCAACTTCTGGGCCAAACCCTGACTGATGGCGCTGCCCATTCTTATATAATCCCTCCTTGGAGTTTCCTGGACATGGACACAAAATATCAATGTTTTGTTCCCTGAGCCACGGCCATGAATAAAGAATGATACAAAAACATCCTTCAAGGGCAACTTCTCCCAGCCATCCAAGAACAGATTGGTGATGAACAACACCTGTACCAGCATGATGGAGCTCCTCACCATGAGGCAGTAAGTAAGTGTCTCAGGGAACAAAACATGGAGATTTTGGGTCCATGTCCAGGAAACATCTCATCTCTCAGTCTGGATTTTCTTGCCTACTTGTCTGTTTTAGTTAAGATGTAGAGACTCTGTGTGTCTAGTCTACATGCCCACTTTCTAATAAATTACAGTACAGTATAAAGATTGCTTGAAAAATACAAATGAAACTTTTCTCTGTTTGTTTTTTGCAGTACACCTGATGTTTAACGCTAAACTCTTTATATCTGGGCACTGCTTGTCTCTGATTTAGCTAAATAGTTTGTCAAAGGATAATAGAAATGCTATGAATATTCACACTAATAATGTTTAAATGCCAGTTTGTGAAATGAATTCAATAATAAAATAATATAAACCTAATAATGACGGTGTTTGTGTGATTTATCAGTAACATAAACTGTATAGTGTCACCACCTCGAGTGTATACGTGTATACTGTACATGTATGAGCTGTTGTGGTGTCTCAGGCTGTAGTAAGAGCTGCTCTTGGTGGAGGTGTGAAGGACTACAGCAGTTACACCAGTTACACCAGTTACACCAGTTACACTCAACAGGAGTCAGTAATGGAGGTGTGTGTGTATAATGTAACATCACTCGCTAAACAGAATTCACTATAAAAGTAGTGAATAAAACTGAAACAAGAGTCTGCACACACACACACACACACACACACACACACACACACACACACACACACACACACACACACACACATTATCATCAATGAGGTCTATAAAATAAGAGTACAGACATGTAGTATATATACATATAGGTACATAATAATAATAATAATAATAATAATAATAATAATAATAACAACTGATCAGTGCGAATTTGTGTGTGTGTGTGTGTGTGTGTGTGTGTGTGTGTGTGTGTGTGTGTGTGTGTGTGTGTGTGTGTGTGTGTGTGTGTGTGTGTGTGTGTGTGTGCGTACGAGCTCTGCAGCAAAACCTCCAGGTGTCCTAATAGCAGCAGATGCCAAACTGTCTGCCGATTTCCATTTCCATTTTGCCGTTTTTGAGCATGTTAAGAAACAAAAAGGTCTGGATGATTTTTTTATTGAAGTAAAATAAAATAACGTATAATCCTTAGAAGAACTAGACGGCCCTCAAACATTTATGACATCATCACTATTAAAACAGTGTCATCAAAATGATGATGAGATGGCAATAACGTCAAAGCCAGGCGCCTCCGTGCTGATGTCATAGTGTTTGGGCCCTTATAATCAATATTATTCAGATAATATATACTATAAAATAACGTAGTATGTACATTTGTATGCAGTTAGATTCACCTATTCAAATACATTTATTATTTACCGTATTAATTTATACTGAAAATTATAATAAGTGAAAGCAGTAAACACATTGTATCTGCTTTCAAATTATAACTCCAGAATTGGTGTAAAGAAGAGAAATCAATTTACTGCACTGTTTTAATCATCTGTAGAACATCAAAGTAAAGCAAACTGTTACAGTAAACCGTCTATAGCAACATTCTGAAAAATGTCATTAGTTTCAAGTTATGTGTTTAAACAATTGTTATACATTTACAATCAGTTTACATGAATCAGTCTATTTCATCTGCAGGACTTCTGTGTTAGCGCTCGGTGTGTTTAAGAAATATAGAAATACTGAGTAATAATGAGGACATGAAGGATTACCATTGTACTGTACTGTATATTTTGTGTAGAATAGCGCCCCCTGCTGTTCTCCCAGGGGTGTGTTTAAGTTGGTTCCCTATGACATGGTGCTTGGCCTCCTCTGTGTCTGTTGTCTGCGCCTTTTCACTGCTGCTGTAACAGACAAAGTCCGGGTGAAATGTGATCCAAACACCACTTTATTCCAGCACGTCACTGTACATGAAGCTAAGTAACTGATTTAATTGTCGATTTAAGAGGCAGAAGAGTTTAGAAGTAGAATTAACTAATAGAATGAAGTCGTTTAGGTTCACTAGTCTCACATATTGTGTTTCTCTGTAGGAGTCTGAACCTCATCACTACCAAGCTGCCACTGTTGAGCCCTTGAGCAAGACCCTTAACCCCCTCTGCTGCAGGGGGCGCTGTAACCTGGCTAACCCTGTGCTCTGACCCCAGCTTCCTAACGGGGAAATCATTTCACTGTACAGTAAGGTAGATGTTACAAGTAATTAAATCATAACGCTATATAATGCTACATGCCCAACGCATTTCCAACAAGACCTCTTGAATCCTGTTGAGCGTGAACTAAGCCTACTGCTGTGCGGGTGTGAACGTGTTACATCAGTTCATTTTTAACTGCAGTGTGAACAAAAATAGACGCGTCAACTGTGATTTGCATAAAGAAGAGCAGCGTGCAGGGATTCATGTTTTTGTGGTCTGAGGATGTGTCTAGCATGTATGAAACAACTCATGGAAGAGCATAAACAAAAGTGTTTAGATTTATGCTAACAAAATTTGGACAGATGCTCTGAGGAAGGTGAAAGTTTCATCACTAGAGTCTGAGAGTAAACGGCAGAGTATGGAACAGAAACCTTATGAATCATAGATCGAGAAAAAGTTCAAAACTCGACCATCAGCACTTGTGTAACAACAATAAATATTCTACTCTATTCTATTCTCTTCTCTCTCTCTCTCCCTGTCGAGCTTTACCTGAGCCATCTGGACTTGTCTAACTCGACCTGGTGTCCCGCTTCTGGTTGGATCTCGTCACATAGATGGCCTGTGTGGTCTGTTTGGGATGCGTATGGTGACTGGGGACGGTTTCGCAAACTAATGGAATCACTGCTGTAAAGTAAAAATAAAAACAAATTAACCTGCACTTTACCTTTGAAAAGAATCACGACAGAGCAGAGTTTCTGTGTAGACCTGAGTGTGTGTGTGTGTGTGTGTGTGTGTGTGTGTGTGTGTGTGTGTGTGTGTGTGTGTGTGTGTGTGTGTGTGTGTGTGTGATGGCGACGGGGCGCGGGGACTCATCTTGCGGAACACTCGCAAACCGGGTTACTCACAATCCGAGGTTCCCCTGTAATGTAATCATATAACACCAAGCAAATGTATAACAAATAAGATGTTTATGTTAGATATATATCTTATATGACAGAGTCAGAGTTTCTGCTGTGAGCTTGGCTTCCCCTTCTTCTCACCGCGATGTAATAGGAAGTAAAGTAACAAAGTTGCAGCAAGAACAAGGGAACCAACATTCCTCTGATCTGGACATAAATCACTTATAAGTTCAGCGGTTTCTATTGTAATAGCTGATGAAGGTTAGGATGATGAAGATGAAGATGGTGTGTGTGGTGTGTGTGTTCCTCACACTCGAGTGTCTAGGACAAGCTTCAAGAGGTGAGTTTATAGAAACCCAAAGTAACTTTATAGAGATTTATTACTGAGTACAAAGTTACAGAAACTACAGAACAACACACAAAAAGGGGAAACAGAATCTGATGGTGACCATTCTATCCATTGGGATGTGTTTCCCTTGCTAACATACTTAGACAGATAAAACTTAACTAAATAAGTACAACAGTCTGATATGTGTGAACCTCTTTACTTAAAAGATATAAGAGAAACAGTATCTAAGAGTGGAAAAGCACATAGTGCACAGACTTCCACTGTGGTCAGGAAACATGTCAGCAGTAACACTGGAGTGATTTACTCTGATATTTCTTCTCAAACATGTCTTGTCAGTAAAGTGGAGCAAAACCGTACGTGTCATAATAAAGCTCGTCAGATACAGTCTCAATATAATAATAATAATAATAATAATAATAATCATAGAAGATCATTTGCATTTAATGTGCGTGATATTAACTCAGTATGTTAAAAAATCACATCTATCTGTATAAACCCAAAATGAGTATAAAGGAATCAGCACTGGCACTCGTCCATTTATTATAAAATATTAAAATATCTTATCAAAAAGTACCAAAGAAAATGATCACATTTGTACACTATCATATATCATAAATAAATCAAAAATAAAATGAAATCTTCTGAGATTTGCATGAAAAAAAGTAGCAGGTGTGACGAGATTCTGCCAAATGTTCTGTAAAACTAAGCGGCTCATTTCCTTTTTAAACTGCAGACACACTGTTCCTGAGGTTCATCACGCCAATTCCTGACATTGTTTCATTAATTAATGTTTACTGCTTTTTAATAGTATTTTTTTATATAGACATTGTCTGAAGACCTTCTTCTCTGCAGCAGTTATTTGGTGTTATAATCTCTGATGATACACTAAATGTGATGCTACTTTTACATTTTTTACTTTTTCTTTATATATGAATTTATAACACTATATGATATACGACCATATAGTCGTATATATAAATATTAATATTAACATATAAATATTAATATTAAAATATGATTCTTAAAAGTCTTAAGGACTTCTGTAACCCGAAATGTCATTTCATGAAAGATACACGTCCTAAATGCTGTTACTGGGCCTCACATGTGGGTTTTTTTTTTTTTTCACTTGTGTTCATGGTCATGACATTTCCGCATACAGAGGAAACCACAATGTGTTTAACATACCAGATTACTGTATTTACCACATCTGTAGGCTGCCGGATGTCACTGGCTTATTGATACTGATGTAACAATGATAAAGACATTTCTATCTGACGCCGATACCTGATTATTTGCTGGTGTAAGGGATGTCTGAAACTCACTCACACACATTGTACCTGTAGTAAATGCAGTGAGAAGATGGTGTTTAAAACACTGTCTTTGTAATCTAAACCAGAGGAGCTTATTTTCTTGGACCTCACATAAATCTATTCCCTTGGTTAACATATGTAGTAGATTTCATGTACATATAATTGCTGTACCTGTGTGTGTGTGTGTGTGTGATATTTACACCGGATAATTTAATAGAACTGGATAATGTTTGTGTGGGTAAAAAGTGAATTGTGGTTAGGTTGCTAGCTATGACAAGTAGGTGGTCTACCCTTGAGTTACTGTAAGGGACCACCCTAGAGGGCACTTAGTTTTTGTTTGTAGACTCAGTTTCCCAGGAGGCACCTCGGTCAGGTGATGAGGGAGCTCATTAGATACGTTATAAAAAGCTGTTAGTTCTGGGAAACAGGGTCGAGCATTAACAATGTCAGGTGGGCGTTTCTTTTTCTTTTAGTTTGTGTTATGTAACCTCTGTTATAAAAAAGGCTCTAAGCAATGTGTATGTCTCATGTGCATTTGAGTTGTGGAGCTGTCATGTTCGAGTATGTGTGGTTAGTGTGTCTCTTGTTATGTGGAAGTACTGCTCTGTGTGTCTCCTGTGTAGGGTTTCCCCTTTCCATGTTTAGCCACTTGAGGGTTTAGCTGCCAGTAGGTTTAGCCACTAGTTCTTAGCTGTTAGAAGGTTTAGCCTATAGTCGGATTGGCCGCGAGTGTAGAAGAAATTTTTATCTGATTTTATGTGACATACCCTACTTTTAAGAAATAAAAAGATACCTCAGCTTGCAATAATGGGAGGCTTGCGTGAGAAGCCGAGCATATAGGCCCCTTGGAATGTGCCTGCGTAAGCAATCCGATCTATACATTGAGGCACCCTGTACTGAGAAACTTAATGTAACCCAGATGTTGAATGTAAAGTAAGCGCGGGAAAACTGGCCGCCTTTGTCTAGGATCAGTATTTAAGCAAGAAGCCGTCG
Organism: Clarias macrocephalus; assembly: GCA_011419295.1. NCBI lineage: Eukaryota > Metazoa > Chordata > Actinopteri > Siluriformes > Clariidae > Clarias > Clarias macrocephalus. The sequence continues at coordinate 35,898 of JAAGKR010004512.1, read as the reverse complement.
GGAGTCGTGGTGTGTTCTGCAGACCTCCCGAATTTATTGATCAACCAATAAAGTTGTAACCTTCTGAAATCAAAGCCTGAGTCTTCAATTAATTTCCACGACACTAGTGGCTTTAGTTTCTAATAGGCTTAGCCTCTAGCATGGATTAGCCTCTTGTGTGTTTGTGTTCCATGTAGGTTCAGCTACTAATACGGTTTGATACTAACCCTATTATGTACTAACCCGGTTAAGTCATCATCCACCTCGACAATACCCCGAACAGGTACTAATCCAACTAACTACTAACACGCTCAGTCGTTAGTCTCCAGTCTCTCAGTCTCTCCTAGTCTCCAAGCACCTCCTTGTCTCCTTGTCATGCTAAAATCAACTACAAAGTATAATTACTTTAAAATAGAATGAATAGTTCTCAGGTTACCCTTTATTCATAATGTAAATATATGCCTAACATTTAGTTTTTTTATTCAAATATTTGAATTAATGAATGACAAAAGATGTAGTTAAAACAACTTTTCATTGCACACACTAAATAGTTTTGCTATATTAATTGTTACTTCAGTCAAAAGCTTCTGATGTTTAACTGTATGTGTTTTGTGGGTGTAACTACTGTAACTACTCATCTAGTATTTCACAGTTTGGCATTTATCAACATAAACATGCACCCTAAAAAACACTGGGTTAAAAACAACCCAATTTGGGTTGTTTTTAACCCAGCGGCTGGGTAAATATTGGACCGACTACATGATGGGTTAATTTAACTGGATTATTTGTTTAAACAAGCAAGATGGGTAAAATATTCAATTCAATATTTAACTATAATGCTGGGTTAATTCTACCTCACAAACAGGTTATTATTATTATTTTTATGTTTTACATGTCTATGGGTAAAACAGTTTAAACAGTTAAATTACTTTGATATACTGGTCTATTACAAAAAAACAAAAACTCCAAGTTTTGCAAACCATACATATATGAAATAACCACCCAGTTAGATTAATTTTTAAATTGAGTTTATTTAATGCAATATACAACAAACAGGGATTATTTTATTTATTAAATATTTTGGTATGTCTCCTCCAGGTGAGCACTCTCTGTTTTACATCTACACGGCTCTCTCCAAACCTCTTAATCTGTCTGGAATCTATGAGTTCATCGCTATGGGCCTGCTCGATGACAGGATGATCGACTACTACAGCAGTGCGACTCAGGTTAAGGTTCCTAAACAGGACTGGATGAGAGAGACGCTGCCGGCGGATTACTGGGAGAAAGGAACTCAGTCCCGCAAGAGTAAAGAGCAGTGGTTTAAGGTCAACATGGACATCCTGATAGAGCGGATGAGACACAATAAGACTGGTTAGTGAATCTTCATTGTGTATCATTAATTTAAAAAACAGTGAATTAGTGAATGATTATTATTGATTCATATCAGTAAATGTCTTCACTGCACATTTCAGATCTTCATGTTCTTCAGTGGAGACACGGCTGTGTGGTTAATAATGATACAAATGGAAGAATTACATTTCTCAGAGGAGTTGATGAGTACAGCTATGATGGTGATGAGTTCCTCTCCTTCGATGATGTAAGCTCGAGGTGGATTGCTCCAGTCCCGGCTGCTGAGCCGACCAAAAGGAAATGGGACGATGTGGCCATCCTTAACCAGTACACCAAGGGCTACCTGGAGAAAGAGTGTGTGGACTGGCTCACCAAGTTCATGGAGTATAGAGAGAAAGAGCTGAGAAAACATTGTGAGTGGCTAGAGAATTGATTTAATCATTTGAAATCATTTATTGATTCACATTTTTTTAAATGAGAAGTAAAATATTATAAAAAATTGTCCTTGTTTTCAGCTCCACCTGATGTACGTATGTTTGCAAAGAAATCAGTGACTGACTCCAGCAGGCTGAAACTGACCTGCATGGCCACGGGTTTCTACCCTACAGATGTGCAGATGGTTTTAAGGAAGTTGAGAACATCCCTACCTGAACATCTGGTAACATCTTCAGAAATCAGAGCCAATGGTGATGGCACTTACCAGCTGAGGAAGAGTGTGGAGATCACAGAGGAGGACAAAGATTCTTATAGTTGTTATGTGACTCACAGCAGCTTTAAAGAACCAATAATTACACAATTAAGTAAGTATAATATTTTGTTCGCAGCAACCTCATTTTACTATTCTACTTACAGTGTGCAAGAATTGTGTTGTATATGGAGATAGTTGCTCGATCTAGGCAATTCCTGGACTTTTCATTGATTTGTTTTTCTGTTAAAGATAACACCCAACACACCCCACACCCGAGCGATCCTGGCCTGAGTTTTGTGATTGGTATCGTCAGAGCAGTGGTTGGAGTTCTGGTGACGCTGGCGATGGTTGGATGTGCTGTCTTTTACTTGATAAAGAAACTAAGACACAGTGAGTAGAGCCACATCATCAGATGTTCTATACTCTCAGATACTTGTGTACAAGCAACTTTCACTTATAGTCCACATCAAACAGAGTCAAGAAAAAAAAAAAACATGATCTCTGTGACTTTAACAAGCCGTGGTGTTATTACCAGATCTGCTGATTTAAGTATTTCAGGAACTGCTTTGTCCGAAGATTATTTAATAAATTTGAACTAGCAAGAAAGAAACTCATTAGTAGATCATCATTTTGGACGAAAAAGCTCTGGAAAAAAAAGAGACGCCTGCAGAATTTCTTTCTTACACGTGCATGTTTTGGTGAGATGAATGGTTTTGTTTTATTTGTTTTTTTTATTCAAAATATAACAATTTTTATTTAAAGTGTATATATTTCAAGTAAATGACATCAAAATAACCCCAGATCATGCAGTATTTGCAGAGCTTTAGTATCTCAAATAAAACAAAATGCAAATTGTAAACAAATTGTGTTAATGCTTTGGCTAAATAACATTAAGAAATCAGTATTTGGTGGAATGACCACATGAGCGTTTTGAAACACAAGCTCGCTTGCGGAATGAATGATGTTCGTAATCCAAGGCTCCACTGTTTAAAGTTACCAAACAACAACATGAAAAACTCATGGAGAGCCAAAACACATGAAAGCTGTAAGTGCAAATCGTTGATAATATTGTTACAGGTCTCAGACAGATAACCTGCAGACAGATAAGAATCCTGCAAAAACAGGAGAAAAGATGAGACAGGCGACAGTTCTTGTGTAGCCCCCCCCCCCCTTCCCTTCCCTTCAGGAGAATTAACCTCAGAACACCTTGGTTTCTTGATTTTTAAATGTGATGGTTCATTCTCAGGATAGCCTTGGCTTTGCTTCCCAGCATTGACAGATGCCTCCAGACATCCAATTTTCCTCATTTTATTTCTCAAGTTGCCCATCTTGAATTTTAGACGTGTTTTCCACCCATTCCAACCATTCCAACTGTTTTAAACAGGGATGTTTTGTAAGAAGAGCCTCTGTTACCTTTCCAATCTGTCCATCTGGCTATGCTTTTATATTATAAATTGTTAAATAAATTTTCTATAAAATTTGATGGTTTGGTCTCTGGTCAACTTCAGCCTCTTTCCAGTCTTCTCAAAGTCAGCATTTCCCTGTCTGAACCCTGTTGACTCTGATTCCACTGGCACAATATGAACAGCCCTTTAAGGCAACTCGGAAATGTCAGCCAAGAAAGTTAGCTGATTAACAAAATCAGGATCTTCATATTGTAAACTTAACTCGAGGTCAACCTGAAGTTTGTCTTTTAGAATTTCAATCAGTGCACTGACAGAGGCTGGTCATGCATTAAGCTTCACTTTCCTTGCATGGTCCGATTCAACAACACATAGTACCACAAGACATTGTGCTTGCTAATGTGCTCGGTGAAGGGGAGGCAACATTACAAAAACTCACCAATTAACAGCTTCAAAAATAATAAAAGAAATGTTTCGTCTAACTAGACATACATGGCATGAATGTGCGTGAAATATCTATTTAACCCAGTTTTACTTGCCTCCATTATGTGCAGCTGTTAAGAACCTCTTTGTACTCAACAGTAAGCGTCTATTAATTTTGTAGGCACAAAGTCACAGTATCATTTAGTTGTAAGTGCAAGTGGAAAGAGGGACTATGTCCTAATTCAGAAGGGGACAGTTCGTAGTAATGAAGGTGTTCCACATACCAACAGTCATCATGAGTACAGAGGAACAAAACCTCAATTATCACAAAACATCACATGATATTTTTCCCACTTTTCCCCCACTGATACAAACATGACATATATATATATATATATATATATATATATACATATCTGTACCATTAACTGTGACCTTTGAAGTGCTGAAAATTAATTCATTCAATGTCTGTGTTTTTATCCAAATCTGCGCAATGTCTGGTAGAGCTGACACAGAAACTACGTTAACAGCACGTTTGTATTTTGGATTTTAAAACTCAATCATTTATGGATGTCTGACTGCCGTAGTCTTGAGAATGTTTTTAAACTTCTGAGCATGGTACACTACCCTTTTAAAGAAGCTATGCTTTCCCTCAAACTTCCATAGGGCCAATACACTTTATGAGGACAGGGTAGTATTCTACATAATGGTACATGATGGAGACTCAGAGACTCCCACTTTTGTTCTTAGTGAATCAATATTGTTTTTAAATATTTGGACTCACGTGATTGGACCATTTTCAATTAGTTTTATTAATGGTCAGCAGATTGTTATTAATGTATTGAACAGTGATTGACGTGGAAGCCAGCTAAATATGAGAGAAAATTCTGTAATTTCTTTGCTAAAATACCCCTTCGCAAGGCGATCGGACGAAGAAAGAAAAAAAGTTAGAGCTTGATCACGGCCGAGCTTACACTCGGTGCTTTTCCAGCACTTCTTATGGCTATTTACAGGCAATTATTATAAGTTTAATTAAAATTTTGTTTGCGTCCCCCCAAAAAAGCTTTGCACCAGCCGCCACTGGTGAGACCTATAACAGCCAACCTCTGAATTTTCTTCAGTAATTTTGTTGAATTTCGGAATTCCGAAACAAAGTTTGGATCATTGTTAGAACTGGAACATGCCTACCAAAATGTACAGATTGTGGCAAGTCATACTGCAGTGGCATTACAAGGGGATAGTTCTGCTCAATGAATGGCTTTCTGTGTTTAAATGAAGACAACTCTGCACCTTCAGAGGTTGCACTAAACAGATTACAATCCATTACAGCACTAACCAGTTCATCCAGTGTCACTACATTGAGATTGTAGCCATGTTTCTGCAAAACATCACTGACCATTTTCCTAATCATTGGCTGTGATAATGAGTATATTTCATTGAGGTGATCAATGATTTCATTTGTAGCCATGTTAGATATGTGAAGAACTACCTGAATCTTCAGAAATAAAGACGCAACATTATGTTTAAGCTGATTTCTCAATCCATCATTATCTTTGTGTGGTATATCCATGAACTGCAAGTTTATCTGAATTAAAGGAGAGGGGATGGGTTTCTGGATCGGCAACAACCTCCTGGAGATCTGACAGACAACCAGCATGGCGTAACCTATTGTTGTGCAAGTTGATTGACGAATACACATTGGTGCTGTAATTGCAATTCTTATATTGTTTTTCCTTATTTAAAAGACCGATCATTAAAATGTTCATAAAATAATCCTATTCTTAAATCATAATTTGATTATTAACCTATACAATTTTAAACATTGACGTTTGATAATATACATATACATTATGGATTAGTAATTACAGTTATATTAACTAATATAATGAATTAATATTCAAAAAGTTACACCCTTCATTGATGAATTCTGGTTATGTAGTATAATATAGAGTGTAGTAAGGGATAGTAATGTATTTGATTATTAACTATTGATGCCTTTGTCTCTTAGCTTTAAAAACAGAAAGTGTTCTCTGTGTCCAGAAAAAACGGAACTGAAAGTTATTTCTTTTAACTTTTCTAAGCGTCTCTGCTAATCTTATTTTGGCAAATCCTTTCTGCACTTTTCCATTACGCTCTGCCATCTTTAAAGTTCCTTATTTCTTGCTCTCTGTGTGTCTCATCCTTCAGTTACACTCTTGTAATGTTTTCTACAGTTTTCTACTTGAGTAAGGTTAGAAAAGGATTATGATAATATACAATATGATAAAATTAGTAAGTATTATCTGTATATTGTATAGATAATATATTAGATTATAATATTACTATTAAGTGTCTCTGCCTCTTGCCTGTGTATCGCTTTACTTCCCTAAATTGAGTGTCTGCACGGCCTGTGTTTTTCTCTGATGCAGCAGAAGAACAGAGGGCTAGCGCTCTTTCACAGTGGCATTCTGGGTAATAGACATTAAACCTATTTTAAATAGGACATTGGCTTACTTAGATTGGCTTACTTAGAGTACTAAATCCCTAAAATATAATTGAACATTTTTCAATTAAACACACATTGCTCAATTTTAGCAAACTGGTTTTTCTCATCTGGTTTTGCTGAGACATATAATTGTGTGTCATCAGCATAACAATGAAAACTAATACCATGTTTACTAATTATGTTGCCCAGAGGAAGCATGTAAAGGGAAAAAAAGCAGTGGGCCTAAAACTCAACCCTGTGGAACACCAAACTCCACTTGAGAACATGAGGAATGGTCACCATCTAAATCTACAAACTGATAACGATCAGTCAAATAGGATCTGAGCCACAAGAGGGCAGTTCCCTTAATTCCTACTACCTTTTCTAATCTGTGAAGGAGAATACTATGATCAATGGTGTCAAAAGCTGCACTGAGGTCCAGTAACACAAGTATAGTGACGCAACCCTGATCAGAGGCCCATAGGAGGTCGTTTACTACTTTAACAAGTGCTGTCTCTGTGCTGTGATGAGGCCTAAATCCTGACTGATACAGCTCATTAATGCTGTTTCTGTGTAGATGTGAACATAGCTGCTGTGATACTACCTTTTCCAGAATCTTGGAGATAAAGGAGAGGTTTGATATCGGCCTGTAATTAGAAAGCTGAAATCTGTTTGAGAAAATGTGTCGGTATAGGATCTAATATACAGGTTGACGATTTTGAAGAAGAGATGAGTGAAATTAGTTCCCTCGCTTCAAGGGGAGTAAAGTGTTCTAAGTTCTGATGTGATGTGGTTAGATCATCTGAATTACTTAAATTGTCTGGTTTCCAAGCCTGAATTTTTTGCCTAATATTTATGATTTTGTTATTGAAAAAGTTCATGAAATCCTCACTACTGCATGATGTTGTTGTGGAGATTTCTGCAGTGGTCTTGTTTTTAGTTAATTTAGCTATGGTATTAAATAGAAATCTTGGGTTGTCTTTATTATTTTCTATAAGAGTGGAGAGATACGTTGATCCAGCATCACTGAGAGCTTTTTTATAGTTCAGGCTGCTTCTCCTTCCAAGCTATTTTGAATACTAACAATTTAGTTTGGCGGCATTTACGTTCAAATTTTCGAGCGGTTTGTTTTAAAGCACGTGTGGTCATTATACCAAGGAGCGAGTTTCTTATCTCTAATCATTTTCCTTTTAACTGGAGCTACATTATCTAAGCTATAACGAAGTGCTGACTCTAGATATTCATTCGCATGTTCGAGTTCGGTGAAGTCAGATGGCGATCCAATCAAAGTTGATAACTCTGGAAGATTATTGATGAAGCTCTGTGCGGTATTTGATGTAAATGTACGTTTAAGGCGGTAGCGCGGTGCTGTGTGTACATTATTACTATGACACGCTTTAATCGAGACAAGATAGTGATCTGAGATAACTTCAGACTGTGGAATTGTGGTTATATTTCCTATACTTAATCCGAAGGATAATATTAAATCTAAAGTGTGACCTTTCTTTACTCTCACACGAGCGTCAACACAAAACCAAAACAAAAAGAAAAACTAACAGAGGACAAGAAGCTCCTGGCTGGAGCCGCAGGCGGACATGCTGATTCACAAATTCCTGGAATTACAAAGCCTCTCCGGCGGGATCAGGAAACACAATAGAGTGAGAGTGTCTCAATCTTGAACTTGACCTTTGCTTGAAATCGTCCACAACAAAAAAGGACACATGTCCCGCTCTACAGCCACTGCTCAGTCCTGGGGGAGAAACAACGAAGCCTTGATGGCACAAGCACACAGAACATAATGCATAACAGCAGTGAACAGACAAAGTGCTACGGGACCGGCTGGTATAAATAGAGAGACACACGGGGAAATAGAATAGAGAGACACAGGTGAACTTGATTAAGTGAAACACATACACACGTAGACACACCAGGGAGAGACAAAGAGGCGGCTCAGTAATCCGATGAGCCAGATCTTATTCCCCGGGACTGAGGTGGCACAGGCGTAACAGATCGTTGTATTTTAGGTCAGGTGATCTTCCCCTTCCTACCGGTCCCTGTGGCTCTGAATAATCTTTGCAAGCCTGAACAGAGATCGCCTGAACCTCTATCATTATCTAGTCTAAAGTGGAAACCGGATGCAAATAAAAAAGTTCATTTACCTGCTTGAAACAATCAAATGTTTACTGTATAGATATGCAGTAATATCATTAATATAATGAACAAAGCAAAAATAATCAAATAAATGTAGGAAATTCCACTGGGAATGAGTTTCAGCTTGTAGTGAGGCGTGAACGTGCACCTTTGTAAAGCAAGTGTGTGTGTTGCAGTTGTTACACACAATGAGAACATCACTGTGATAATTGTTTGATTCCTACCTCAGGTCTGTGTTTGTGTAGTTTGCAAGTTCACACTGTGCCTGGTGGCTTTCCTACAGGTACAGTATGTGACCCTCTACAGGATTAGTGCTACTGTAGAGAGTGAGTGAGTAATTGTGTTTACAGATAGTGTTAAATGATGGATGAGTGCATCACTACATATATCCACATCATTTCAACATGCTTACCACCCGCTTGTTGATTTGGGGAGACGGAAACACACACTTGAATATGTCGGTGAATATTCACTCATTTATTCACAGATTAAACGGTAATATAAATACTGAGCCAAACACCCTGAGTAAACACATATCACTTACATCAAAGAGCACAATTAATTTGAGTGCTTTTCAAAAATCTATGGAAATAAATATACTGTAGGAAAGTTTTATAGACACCTGGTGACCAACCATAGCAAGTATTGCCATATAAGGAATGAGGAAGAACTCAGAGAGAGGGGAGGCATGTGAGAGTCACACAGTCTAGAAAAAATATTAGAAAACACTAGTACTGGATTCAGCTTTTGAGCCACTGTTGTTTTGGGTACGAGAACTCCAGCAAGTCTCATCAACACTCTCCCATTTGCAAGGCCTGAGCCTTGTGGCATCCTGGATATTATGAGAGAAAACTGGGAAGAGTAAGACATTCTAACAGCAAAAATGAAATACAGTGTATTCTTTATCTGAGAACAGAACTCCACCTGTTGAGATAAGTAACACAGGAGAATTCCTGACCAAGTATTGAGTGCTGTACATGTTCATACTTTTCAGTAGTCCAACATTTCTCTGTTAAAAATCTTTATAATTGGTCTTAAGTAATAATAGTCAGTTTTCTAAAATAATAGATACATACATACATACATGTATGGAGAGCTGCACTACAAGATATTTTAATGTTAATAAGCTCCCTGACGCAGGGCTTTAGAGGGGGTAAATGCAATAGGAGTATGGGAGAGTGCTTATGATATTCACAGGAAGACCTTCCCCTTTAAAGATGGCGTGGGATTATTAATTAGAAATTTAAAAGGAAAATGCCTAAATTATCTCCAGAGGCAATGTTAGAAGGTCACACAACAGAACCTGAAGTTAGAAAAGATGTATTTATTATGCAGAATGGAAAGTCAGCAGGGTTGGATGGGAGTATTATAAACAGTATATAGACTTACTTGCACCCAAATTAACAGAAGTATACAATGAGACATTTGCTAGTAGGGTTGGGTATTGTTTGGGGGTTTTTTTCGATACCGGTGCCAAAACGATACTTTTAAACTGGTACCGGTGCCAAAACGGTGCCTGAACCGATACTTTGCAAAAGCCACAAAATGATGGTGGGTGACTCAAGAATACATTTTTATTGAACTAAAAATGAAATGCTTGAAATTGAACAATATATTATAGGTTTAAGTTCTAGCTGGAAAGCCGTAATTATAAACAGAATCCATGTTACATTAGTATTTTACAAATCGTTTGACCATTTGTTAGCATGAATACAAGATTAGCATTTTGCAGTTAACATTACATTAGCTGACTACTAACCTGCGGAAAGGCTGCTGACGTCTTCATAATCGCTGGACTATTTTTACTATGGTTGGTATGACTGCGGCTGGGGTCATCCACACCGATAGTGCCAGCTGTTGTCTGTAAGTTGTTAAACACGGCGCGTCCCTCTGCTTCAACTTTTAATTTAGTTAAGATGGGCCGTAGACCCCGTCAGAGCGAGTGTAACGTTAGAGCGAGTGTAACGTTAGAGCGAGTGTAACGTTAGAGCGAGTGTAACGTCAGAGCGAGTGTAACGTTAGTGGCTGCGTTCACGCGCATCTCGGATCGTTTCATTTCCACATGATTTGTGCTTTTCATTTTTTTTTATCTAATCTAATAAACTTTTAATTTACAAGAATAAAATGGACAGTAACATTAGTGCAACAATGTTTTGGATTTGTATTATCAAAGCTTTCCGAAGTCCTCAAGATTTTTCTAATTAAGGAAATAATTTATTTTTCCGATCATTTCTGACTCCCCATGAATGATTTAAATTTTACTAGTGATCATGTGTGTTGATGAATCTAATGTTTATTACAAGCATGTCATCATCAGAAATATATTAATCGACAGTTCAGGCATTTAAGTGGCACCGAAATGATGCCCCGAAATTCTTGTTCTGTTTCGGTCCGATACATACCGGTTATATAGGTACCGGTGTCGTATTAGCACCTGTTTTCGGTACCCAACCCTATTTGCTAGTGGATCTCTTCCCTCCTCTTCCTAAGAAAAATAGAGATCCCAATTATCGACCAATAAGTTTAATTAATGTGGACTGCAAGATCCTTAGCAAAATTCTTGAGATAGTTCAATGCTACTCAAAAGTTTCTGGATATAAAATTAATTGGACGAAGTCGGAAGCCATGCCTATATCCGGAAGATGCAATGCAAATATGGTAGCTAGATTTGGCTTTAGGTGGAGCTCAAGAGGGATAAAATATTTGGGCATCATGAGAAGCAGGGAATTAGATGAGACCCCTACGCTAAATTTAGGACCACTTCTACAAAACATAAGAAATAACTTGGAGAAATGGGGGGAAATTCAGCTAACCTTATGGGGGAAGGTGAATATAATTAAGATGGTGGTTCCACCTCAGCTTAATTACATGCTTATGATGCCACTCACCATACCACAGTCGATCTTTAATCAATATGATATAATGGTTAAACATTTCCTATGGAATGGGAAAAGGCCCAGGGAAAAGTTTAAAACACTACATGCCCCTCGGGATACGGGAGGGTTGGGATTATCAGATCCTCAGATATCCTATGAAATGGCCAAATTGGCCAAACACTGGAACAATGATATTCAATTAGTCTGGATTACTATTGAGAAAACCTTGTCATGGACATATAGCCCTGTTGAGTATTTGTCTCAATGTTTAAATATAACCACAAACCCTATCATGAAGCACTCAAGAGAGATGTGGGCGAAGATTCACAAGATGCATAAATTATCACAATGTAAACAACCATATTCTTCCCTATGGTATAATTCTATTGTTTGTATTGGGAAGTCACCCATATATTGGAAGAAATGGCATATGAATGGCTTGTGTACTGTATCAGATTTGTTTGAACAGGGTGTATTTATGTCTTATAAAAATCTTGTACAGAAGTATAATTTAAATGGAAAAACAACATTTCTGAAAATATCTTCAAATTAGAAACTGTGTCTACACAAAAGTTCAGCAAATAGACACAAGTCATGTCCTGGACTTTCTAAAACTGCCTCATCCCGAACAAAAAGCCTCCGTATTCTAGAGGATGAACAACCATGTGCTCCGCATCAACTTAAAGAAAATATGTGAAAAGGACATGGGGATTGTAATAGGGGATGAAGAGTGGAAAAGTATTTTGGTAAAACACAGGTAAATTTGTAAGAGAAGCTAGAGGGCAATTTACACAGTATAAAACCACACACAGGTTTTATCTGACACCTCTCAGACTCAACAGAATGGGTTTGACACACAATGATGTCTGTTGGAAATGTCAAAAGAACAGAGGTACGTTTATTCATTGTATCTGGGGGTGTCCACTTATTCAGCCTTTATGGTGCCAAACCTTAAATATTTTGAGTAGATGGCTTGAAACAACAATACCATTATCACCAAGGTTGTGTTTGCTGGGAGACAGGATGCTGATGCCAAATAATACAAGGGGAAAATTCACATCATGGTGATCATGGTGAGGGTCTCTGTGACGACCAGAGGCATCTTTAAATCCCACAGTTTAAAGAATGGCTCGGCATAATGACTAAGACAGCTTCATATGAGCATCTGCTTAACAAACTACATAATAAGAACAGTGCAGGGGTTCCTGGGGAAACCGCGATCTGGGAAGACTTTTGGAACTTTGTTACGCTGTCTTTTCATGTTACACAATAAATCAGAAATTTCACTTCCGGATCTGCGGATCTGCCTGTTTCAAACAATGCAAAGCATTTTCATGCGGTTCTGCCCCTCGTGAGTCCCGTGTTGTAACAATACATACACATACTTTTTTTTCTTTCTTTCTCCAGGCATATTGCCCAGGCCTATTTGGTTGAAACCTTATACTGTATGTACTGTATGTGGAGCTGCCTGCTTGTGTGTGATATTTACATTACTGATTACTGCTAATGATAAGAAACTTGCTTATATTTTTAGATTAAACATTGGAACATGGGAGAAGAGACAACCAGTAGAGAGACGAGTCCATCACTATATGGAGTGCAATATAAGACTACTTTGAATCCTTTCAACCTTGGATAATTTTCAGTCAAATTTCAAATTGCTTTAATTTTTACATTTTTTACTAGGGTCAGAAACAATGAAAACCTTTCCAATTTTGAGGTTATATACTAAAGCATGTGACAACATGGAAATGATACCTGTAGATACAGTATAGAGTTAAACAGACTCTGGTCTCATTAGGGATCCTTTCCATATTTTCTTACTTATAACCTTTATGAGCCTGTTGATATTGGACTGATTATGAATTTGTTCTTCCATAGTAAAAAAAAAAAATTTTTTTTTAAAGGGCCCTAGTTAAAATGTACTTATTTATTTACACTTAATTTGTCTTTTCTTTTCTCTTCCAATCCACTTTAATGCACCAAGAATACAGTTGTTTACTGCTAGTTTGAATGAAGATCGTTCTTTCTTGGATACATTGGACTGTGTGTTATGCTGCAGATTTATTGACATTAAGTGGTATATTTTAAATTTTACCTACTTCCATTGTATAATTAGGATTCTGAACTAAAAGGTAAAGTTACTTGTCCCTATGCATTATTAGATCTATACAGAGCTCACGGAGTCGGAAGGATACAAGTTAGAAAATAAATAATTAGACCTGGTACTCTATTAGTATTTTTTTTTTCACTTTAACTGTTCATTTCTTCAGTATGGTTTTAGTCAAGGATCATTTCCAGTAATGTTACAGTTTGCGTGAGAGACTATTTTATAGTATATATATATAATAGTCTAAAGATTGTATTTGTTTTTCATTTTTCATTGTACTGTAATATTATAAAAACACATTTTTCATTGTATTTTATATCATACTTATACTGTATCCTGTCACAGTTCTCCAGGTTATTTTGTTTTCCATTACAGTATATTGATTAAGAATTTGTGAAAAAAATAATCTAACCTTGTAGTGTTTCTTTATTTCAAGATGGTTGATCTTATAAATTTAGGAAACATCTGTAAAATAACATTTTTTATCTGCTAAATGTATATTGCTGTTTCTTTAATGAAGGTCTTTAATTGTATAAAGTTAAGAAAATCTGTAAAATAATCTGTTCAATCTGTTTTATCTGCTGAACCTCTAGTGCTGTTATTTTGATTGTGCTTAATCCATGTTTATATTCTAATCATTTTGATTCATACACATTCACATTTCATACAAATTTTCATAATTTCTTTTGATTGTGTTAAGCTGCTTTGCAACACGGCCAATTGTTAAAAGAGCTCTCACTCTCTCTCTCTCTCTCACTCTCTCTATATATATATATATATATATATAATTGAATTGAATTGAATCATATAAATTCAATTCCTTGAATCGGATCTGTTCCGTTAAAAAGTATAAAAAGTAGTTATTTAGCTTGATAAACAGGTGGTGGATTATTATAATAATGCATGTGTCTGTTCCACTCCAGTTAGCATTTATGTGCACCCAGAGTTAGACAGTATGTGGATAATAACTGCATACAGACTCTAAACACATAATTCACATATGGAAACAATTCGCATGATATGACTCAGTTTTTTTTTTAAAGCAACGTATTTATGAGCAATGCTAAACAAAACTTTTCACACCTTGGAAACTAAGATGGTGATAGTGTGGGAATTGCTGGTATGTAGTATGAGGACAAGAGCTGGATTCTGACCACTGAGTAGCTCCTTGCAAAGTGAACTGCAAGATTCAACCATCTTAAGCAACATTCCAAATTTTAGGGATTGAACCTCTTAAAGCGTACTGTAAACAATGTAGGGATCTAGTGAACAAAGGTTCATTAAATACAAAGCTATACTGCACTAATCAATCATGACTTTTAAATTGTTCAAAGTTTTTTAATGGTAAATTCAGCAGTAGTTCATACTTTTTTTCTTAGACATAGAAATAGTTCCAAGAGCCGGGCAGTGAAAGAACAAACATGTAATCATACATATGTACAACTGCCAGGTGGGAACAGTCCCTTTTTTATATATTTGATTTATTATTTATTATTAGTAATAGTATGATGATGATGATGATGATGATGATGATGATGATGATTATTATTATTATTTTATTTTATTGAAGACTACGTCGTTACTGTTGAACATGGAAAGAGTTAACACATCACTTCCTGTCTTCCACTTCTTCATAAAATGGTTTTATTTTAAAAAATGTGTGATTACAAGTTTGTTGAATTAAACAAATAACCTATGCAAAATACACAGATGATCTCAGCATTTTTACAATAAATAATGTATATGAATTAATCTGTATGCTTTAATTCAAATCAAATTCAAATTCAAATTTTATTTGTCACATGCACAGTCATACACAGTACGATATGCAGTGAAATGCTTAGGCGACTGCCTGTGACCTTAGAATAAAGAAATGAATATAACAGAGAAAGTAGAAATAGATTACACAAAGTATGAAGTATGAAGGCTTGAAATTCATAAAATATGTTTACTGGGAAATAGATATTTCTAAGTCCCAGGAAAATCTGTTCATCCTGTTTAGATTACAAATACAGTGTTTTTTTTTTTTTAACCATCTTCTCACTGTATTACATTTGCTACATGGACAGATGTGTCAGTGAATTTCGGACATCTCTGATATTTCCACAGTATAGAGGGGAAACCGATTTTCCAGATGCCTAGGAAAATATGTTCCCCACTTACATTTTGTTTTTAAAACATTCTGCTCATAGAATTACCTTCATGTCTGAGTGAATTTCAGCATCTCTGATGCTTTCACAGCCAGTAGGGAGAGGGAAATGCCCAGGAAAAATCGTCCCATACTTAAAATTGAAAGGCAGTGTTTTTAAAAATTCTGCTCACTTTATTAACTTTGTTGCAGGTTTTAGAAATCCCTGATACTTCCACAGCCAGTAGGGATAAAAATTTCCCCGTTGTCCTGGAAAATCTGTTTTTCAAACTTAAATTTGAAAGACACTGTTTTTACCGCCATCGCCCTCGGCTTGCTCACCAGGGACAATCTGATCAGTTTGATTCATACACATTCATATTTCATACAAACTTAAATGATTCTTTTGATTGTGTAAAGCTGCTTTGCGATAATGTCAATTGTTAAAAGCGCTATACAAATAAAATTGAACTGAATTGAAACTTTTACAGTATGTATTTAAGTACAGTACCAGTCAAAACTACAGACACACCTTCTAATTCAATGTTTTTGGCTTTGTGATTTATTTTTCTACAATATAGAACAACTATTCAAAACTATAAAATAATACACATGGAATTAAATAATTAAGTCAGTAAATAAGTAATAAAGTTGCAAAACAACACCAGTTATTTTAAGACGTGAACATCGCATGTGTGGCTGAGGAAGTATCAGGGATGCCTGAAATTCCCTCACACACACACACACACACACACACACACACACACACACACACACACACAGACGTGTACCTGTAGCAAAGGTAATGCAGTGAGAAGATGGTGTTTAAAACATTGTCTTTGTCATCTAAACAGGAGAAACGTACTTTCCTGGACCACAGAAAAATAAATTCCCCCAAGTTAACATATGTAATAAATTTCATGCATTCATACTTTGTGACAGCGTAGGAAAAGAATCAATTCAGATAAATTATTTAATGTATGAACACTGTTATAATACACATTAAGCCCTTGACCTATTGTTAGGTTTTAATGAAGAAGTCGTGTGTCCGAGCTACGTTTTAAGCTAAGAGTAGAAGAGTTTAACTTGTTGTCTCCGCTGCACCTTGATACACTTACCGGTCCGGGCCCGATCGACCGGGAGAGACAAACACACACACACACACACACACACACACATAGACATGATGTCTGAAGATCTCTAGTTTATTCTCAGCATGAGAGCAGATTTAAACGTTGCTACGTCCTGAACATCAGAAGAACCAGTCATTCACATGTCAGTGATGGAGAGAGCCGGAGACAGACAGGAGAGAGGAAACACATTTACATTTTCCTGATTAAACTAAAGGGTTCTAGCAGACAAGAGCCATGTGGATGTATATTCGTCTGGGTACAGGATATAGAAGGTGTTACCACAGAAGGCGTAAGGAAGCACAGTGAGGGGGCTGTTCTTAGGGCCCAGGAATATGAACTGATTAGATTACAATGTCTTACAATATTATAAAACCTTACATACTGTAAGGCATTAGCTTAGCCACCTGTGAGCTAACCTGTTTGTGCTAAGCTACATAAGGCAGTATGTTAGCATGATTTAGCAGTGTTATCTACATGCTAACCAAACCATGTAAATGACATTAAATGAAAATGTTTTACATAAACTGGCAAAAGCTTGTGAGAAAATTAGGAAAAATAAATTAATATTAGTTTTATATTATCAGAATAAGGATTATATTAGATTTAATAACTTACTCATGCTAACAGCTTGCTTGATTCTCCTCCTTCGTTCTCTGTTGGAGTCTCAGTGTTGTTCTGAGGTAAATCTAAACTCCTCCCACTGTCCAGAACATTCTGTAGAACTTCAGAAACCTGTACAGTGAATAACATCTTCCATACCGGATCTGTGTGTGTGTTTGGGGGTGTGGCCTTGTATGTAGATTACCCTGACTGTTTCCCTGTGATAGACATGTGGGCGTGTCCTGTCTCAGGTCACTCACTCACTCACTCACTCATCGTCTATACCACTTCATCCTCTACTCAGGGTCGCAAGGGGGCCTGGAGCCTATTCCAGGAGGCTTGGGGCACGAGGCGGGGTACACCCTGGACAGGGTGCCAAACCATCGCAGGGAACACACACTCACTCACACTCATTCACTCACTATAGGCAATTTGGGAATGCCAATTAGCCTAATTTGCTTTTTCTGTTTTTTTTTTTTTTTAATAATTCAGATATTTAAATCCTTGCAAATAGATGGTTTTCATTGTCAAATACTGACAAGATGACACATTTTGTAGGACTTGTGGGACTGTGATATAGATTTATTCTAATTCTATTTAAAGTTATACTTTGTAATTAATTATAGCACGTAACTCATGGGTAGCCTACTCAAGACAATTAATAAATACTTACCACAATACACTTCTTACCCACTCAAACATTATCCAGCTCTATTAAACGACTTGTGTGTACATATCACACACACACAGGTACAGCAGCTATAGAACCACATGTGTTATTCATAGTTATTCATGTGTAACTACGTATCTGAATTACTTTCAGCATCTCACGTACATCTGACAAACTCATATGATATGGGGAACAGGATTTTCTGAAATGCATGATATATGTTTACCCATGATAAAACAGACATAAATAACTGGCATAGGTGTAAGGTTTTATAATATTGTAAGACATTGTAATCTAATCAGTTCATATTCCTGGGCCCTAAGAACAGCCCCCTCACTGTGCTTCCTTACGCCTTCTGTAGTAACACCTTCTATATCCTGTACCCAGACGAGTTTACATCCACATGGCTCTTGTCTGCTAGAACCCTTTTGTTTAATCAGGAGAATGTAAATGTGTTTCCTCTCTCCTGTCTGTCTCCGGGTCTCTCCAACACTGACATGTGAATGACTGGTTCTTCTGATGTTCAGGACGTAGCAACGTTTAAATCTGCTCTCCTTGCTAAGAATAAACTAGAGATCTTCAGACATCATGCCTGCGCGTGTGTGTGTGTGTGTGTGTTTGTCTCTCCCGGTCGATCAGGCCCAGACCGGTAAGTGTATCAAGGTGCAGCGGAGACAACAAGTTAAACTCTTCTACTCTTAGCTTAAAACTTAGCTCGGACACACGACCTCTTCATTAAAACCTAACAGTTTGGGGGCTCGATCCGGTCTCCCCTCTCAGAGGAAAAAGTAAGTGTTGATTTTGCTCTTTCCAATTTTTTTCCTCGGTCAGGGAAGATTTTGTTCTTGTGAGATTTGGTTAAAAAGGAATTAAGTTTAATTCACGTTATGTTTTCTAAACAAGTTTTGTTCACCGTTATTAATTCTAATCGTGTTGTCAAAGAGGTTTTGTTTTC
>JAAGKR010004511.1:40943-60390 GCA_011419295.1 Clarias macrocephalus | reverse complement strand
TTTCCAAATGAGATGCAAAAGTTGCTCTCATCAGAAAAGAGGACTTTGGACCACTGAGCAACAGACCAGTTCTTTTTTTCTTTAGTCCAGGTAAGACGCTTCTGACATTTGTTGTTCAGTAGCGGCTTGATAAGAGAAGTACGACATTTGAAGCCAGAATCAGTCTGTGTGTGGTGGCTCCTGATGCACTGATTCCGACCTCAGTCCACTCCTTGTGAAAGTCCCCAACACTTTTAAATGGCCTTTTCCTGACAATCCTCTCCAGGCTGCACTCATCCCTGCTGCTTTTGCACCTTTTTCTTCCACACTTTTCCGTTCCATATAACTTTCTATTAATGTGTTTTAATACAGCACTTTGGGAACATCCGACTTCTTTTGCAATTACCGTTTGAGGCTTTCCCTTCTTATGGAGGATGTCAGTGATGGTTTTGTGCACAACTGTCAGGTCAGCAGTCTTTCCTGTGATTGTACTTCCTACTGAACCAGACTGAGAGACCATTTAAAGGCTCAGGAACCCTTTGTGTTATGGCTTTATTAGCTGATTAGAGTGGTACACTTTGAGCCTAGAATATTGAACTTTTTCACAATATTCAAATTTTCTGAGATGGTAAATTTGGGGTTTTCATGAGCTACGCCACAATGGTGTAGGCCGCAAACTTGATGGAGTTGAACAGTGAGTACAGCAGGGGGCTCAGAACACAACCCTGGGGGACTCCAGTGCTGAAGATAAGGGAGACTGCCCATCATTACTGCCTGTGGTCTGCCAGTTAGGAAATTGGAGATCCACTGACAGAGCTGAGATGAGTCCCAGGTGCTTCAGCTTGGTGGTGAGTGTGGAGGAAATTATAGTATTAAACGCTGAATTATTGTAACATAATTCCTCTTCCTAGTGTCCAGATTGGTAAGTGATGTGTAAAGGAGGTGTGAAAACTGTAGTGGATCTAGGGTGTCGGGTAGTGAAGAGATGATGAAATCTGACCAGCCGCTCAAAACACTACAGCGCTACAGGGCAATAATCATTGAAGGAAGCAGGATGGAGTTTCTTTGGGACAGGAACAATGATGGACTTTTTAAAGCATGTGGGGATTACTGATTGGGTTGAATATTACCATGAACACAGGGCCCGAAGCCTCAACCAGGCTGCTTTTCTGGAGGCTCCTGAATGATTAGGGTGTTTCCAGTGTTGACATTTTCTTCCTGTCTGCAGCCATTAGCTCCGCTAGCATTAGCATTGCTATTGCTATTAGCATCATTTGCTGCAGCCTCCAAGTAAGCGTACTGTAGGTGTTCAGGTCATCTGCCAGAGACATATATGCGTTCATCACACCGAATGTTGGTGCTTTATAGTCCATTATTGTCCTTAATCCCTGCCACAGGCTCCTAGAGTCACTCTGTTGAAGCAGTGACTTTAGTTTCCTCCTGTATAGTCTAGTTTCTCAGATTTTATGTCAGATATTGAAATGAAGTTAACTTTTTAGCCTTGTTTTTAAATTCAATTCACGAAACACAAATTTACCCCTTTAGACCTCCAGACAACCTCGCCTTATGCCTTACAGCAGCCTTCAATCTTATATCTATCTATCTAAATTATTACAATTGTTAGTGAGTAAGCACGTTATGAAGAATCATTAAAATTCTATTTGAAAAAGTTCCTTGTGTGGAAAATTTGTTATAGTTTTACTCCTGACTGACACTGGAGACTCCTTCCTAACATGGCAAATAAACACTTTCTTATTATACAGTGGAACCTTGGTTCAAATACGCCCCGAGTATGAACAAATTGGTTCATGACCTAAAAAGTAGCCTAAAACTCTCTGTTCATGAACTCTTCCTCAGAGCACGACCCAGAAACCGCCATCCGAACAAAGGCATGAGTGCGTCGCCTAGCCTCAGTTTCGCTTAGTTTGTGGTCACGGATCACGCACATGATAAAAGAACTTTGTGCAAAAGTAGAGTCCAAGGGTTTGGCGAGAAGTATCATCTGAACAAATCTGTGGAGAACAGTGGACAGTTTATGTTTATATTTAGTGCTGTATTATTTTGTATAATTAAAACTTTTTCATACTTTGTTTTATATTTGTGATATGAACAAAATAAATCCAAATTTAAATATAGTTCATAGTGATGGGGATTGGATTAAATTGTACTTACATAGGGTTAGGGTACATGTATTCCCCATGTATTAATTGGTGTACGACCAGAACTTGGGAATGAATTATGTTTGTATAAACAAATCTGCACATTTTTATGTGGCATGTTTGCCGTACATGTCCCTGTGTAAATAAGAATTAGTGTACTGATTTAAACTGACCCACTGCAGTCAGTCCTGTTTCACAGAGAACTAAGAAAACATCTTGGGATGGAAGAACTGATCAGCACTGTGATATACGTTACACTACCAGTCTCACCTCCTGATTCCATGATGTTTCCTGATTTTTTTTCCCCCTACATTATAAAGCAATGCTGAAGGCATCCAAAATGTGCAATAATCTCTTTTGAACAGTTGATATTGAGATGTATACCTAATTACCTAAAACCGTGTGTTATTTCATATTTTTGAAAAGAATTAATCTAAATCTGTGTCCAAACGTTTGACTGGTACTGTACATTATTTAATCAAGTATCACTTTCCATTCGTTTTCTGCTAGTTAACTAACCAAATTAGGTATCTGGCTAATATACATAATATCTGTAACAATGTAATAAGACATTCAGGTTTATCTGCATTCTGCAGGTACAAATCCCTGTCCGCTCTCTCTCTCTGCATTTCTCTCTCTCTCTCTCACACACACACACACACACACACACACACACTCACACCCTCCTCCTCAATAAGCAACACAATCAGTTTGGGGAAGGGGACATAATTTTATTATTTCTTTTTACATCACACTTATTGTTGATTAAAAACCTTAAAAGAAAAAAGATTATTTGAGATGGATGTCAATTTTTGAAAACATTCAAAAAGTGCATAACTTGGGGCAAAGGAAACAACTAGAGAAGGCTATTATACAGCATGATAAACCAGAAATAAAAGAAGACAGGCAATAATTATATAACATAAAAAAAAAACTCCAAATAGCCTTTAGATTAGAAATTGAATTATCCAAACCGCATAAAGTTGAAATTCTTACATTTAAAACTGAAGAAATATTGCTAATGGTTATCCATAAAAGAGGGTTATCCATAAATAGGGCTGGGTGATAGGATTATGTTTAATAATGTATAATTTGTGCTATTTAATTAATGGTAGCAATCCTTTTTTAATTTTTTTTGAGCAAACACTAAAGTGATTCTACTCATCTTGATGTATATTGTAATTTGTAAGATGTTTTAAGTATCACAATGACTTGAAAACATCTTTTACCAAATTTGTATCCTATCACCCAGCCCTATAAAGACAGATATGCAGAGTAATTCAATTCATGGTGGAAAAGTGGTATCATTACTGCAAGCGTGGAAAAAATCAGTAGCCCGTGGAATCTGTAGAGCAATAAAAAATAAGACAACTTTAAAGTTTTTTTCTCATTTGCACAAACGGTATAAACTATTCACAGTGCTAATGATGCTATTAGCAACACTGGGTGTCTTTACTTACGAAAGCCGAGCAAGTTTACATGTCAGCCTCTGCAAGGAAAGAAAACAGAATACTCAAACAAGCTCAAAGCTCAAACAAGTCTTATAACTGTAAGTATATCAGCATTAACAAAATCTGTGTGAGGTTTGACTTAACACAGGACACAGTCTTACCCCAGGAGATTGTCTTCTTAGTCTGCCTGTGTCGGACATTGCAGTCGTATCTTTCACCGGCTTGGGGTGTAAACTTGACACTCTTGGTCAGGTGAAACTTCCAGCCTTTCTCAAAGGCCAAGTCGGTCTGCACAGCACCTGGAATCTCCACGCCATCCTTTGTCAGTGAGATGTCAATGTCTGGGGGGTGGAAGTCACTCACGTGGCAGATCAGGTGGTTATCTTTTCCATAAATACCAGGGTTACGGCTGTAAACCTGGATTTTTGGTGGAGCTGGGGGTAAAGATGCATAGATGGTCAATTTGGATAAGTTTTAAATACAGAATGTAGTACATAGACTTGAGTGGTACAACAATATGACTTAGTATCGCAATCAGTTAACGCACCTGGTTTCATCAATAGGCAGGGTCGATATAGCTACACTTCACTATAGGAAGAAAATGTTCACATTCCCTTCTTGTTTTAAATTCTTAAAAATGTAAACATTAACTTTCTTTAGTCTGGTATATTGCATCCATGATACGTTACTGTACACATTGATTCTGTATACAGGGTCGCACTGGGAGGAGGGCGTGAGGGGGGATTCCTGGACTCAGGCGGGGTAAACCCCGGGCAGAGTACCAGTCTTTCACAGGTCTCACACAGACACACACAGAGAACACGGAGGAAACCCACCAAGCACAGGGAGAACACGCAAACTCCACACACACAGACCCGAGGCGGGAATCGAACCCAGACCCTGGAGGTGCAGGACGGCCACCATTATTTATTTATTATTTATATGTATTTATTTTATGTATTTATTTATTTTTAAAGAATAAATCCTGTTATTTTGTTTAGATTTTTAGATTACTTTCATTTTGATTACCGAGGACACTATTGAGAAGAAGGGAGGGATAGATAGATAAATAAATAAATAAATAAACAAACAAACAAAAAACAAATTCGGGATATTAATTAATTTGGCATTGCGTTCTTGTTTTTTAATAGTTAATAACAACTGTTTTTTGTCCTTCTTGTCTTTTTTTATTGTCTTTTTTTATATTTTTATACATTTATACACACAAACACTTCCTGCATTACTAAAGTGAAAGTAAACACAGAAGGGGATTTCCGACAGAGGATTTTTTTCGTTTGTTTTTGAAAACAAGTATTCAAATAAATAAATGCTAGTTATTTGTTTTAATAAATGAATTTAAATATGATATCTCTAAAATTTAAGCGTCTTCCTGTTTACGTCTCTCGCGCACTTCGAAACGGTCAAAAGTTACGTCATTGTTTTAAAATGTTAATATAAATCCTCGTTAACAGGAAATACTACTTTGAAATCATGTTTATAATTAGCGTATACGTGTATATTAGCGTATTCATGTAGGAAACATACAAAATAAATAATAATAACAATAATAACGACACGGAACACCAGAGCACGAGGCCTAACGGAAAAACGCTTTATATAAACTCATACTTACAATCCTTAGCGAAGGCATTGGCGCTGAAAACAGCGAGCACGACTAAAGAAAGAAGCACGTTCATGTTTATCAATAAAAAAAAGCCAAACAAAAGGCTGTGAAGAACGATGTCGTTGTCCTGAGAACTGCGTAACCTCCTGCCTCTGTCGACCGCTGCTGCGAAATGAAGTGAAACTACCTCCTCACTTATTATAAGAGGTATAGGCCACGCCCTAAGGGGAATTTACAGCCAATCAGAATTCTTCGCGCTGCGGTTAACAGGCAGATCTCGCGCCTGAAGGTTTTGCTGGTGAAGCTGCACACAGGGAGCGCCCGCGCGCGCAGCATGCGAGTGTGTGTGTTTTAGAGGAAATCACGTGACCCCCCTGCGTGAGCTTTTAGTGCGTAAACAATAAACATGGTTAAATGTTTTTCACATCAATTTACAATGATTTATTTTTTTAAAAGAGAACATCAGATTCCTATGATGACTATAAATACATAAAACATATAGTCTGTCAGCAAAGGCAGGTTTAGTCAGTAATGGAGACAAGCACATGACATACTGTAACTAGCTAGCATCATGTAAACACTTGGCTCAAAAATCTAAACCTCTCTATGTGTTTTATTTATAATGCCCTAACGACAGACATGCACTATATGGATAAAAGTATTTGGCCAAACCTCCGATGACATTGGCATTCATCCAAATTAATATACTTTACAATATGAACTTGGTGCTGCTTTTTTGGGGGGGGGATTTTTCCCAGATTTTTCTCCCTAATTTAGTCGTGTCCAATTCCTCCCTGTCACTAGGGGGCTCCCACATTAAGGCTACTACTACCACTCAGCCGGGAGGGCCGAAGACTATCACGTGTTTTCCTCCGAACCACGTGACGCCAGCCGACCGCATCTTTTCGAACTGCTCGCTCGCGCACCGTTGGGGGCGGCGTAACACACTTGGAGGACAGCGCTATCCGCTCCCTCTGTTGCGCGAGTTCACAGACACCCCTGACTGGCTGCAGAGCCGTGATTAATGTGGGAGCACTAAGTACCTCTCATCCCTCCCCTCTGAGAGAGCTCGGCCAATCAGCTCTCTCTAGACCTCCGGCTGCGAGAGGTTACAATGGTGCTGCTTTTATATGCAGCTATGAAAGCTTCCACTCTTTTTGGAAGGCGGTCCACACGACTTGGAGAGAGGTCAGACACTGAGAGGCCAGACACTGATCAGGCTCGCATTCTCCGTTCCAGTTAAAGGTCCATTCTAAAGGTACTTGATGGGGGTCAGATCAGGGCTCCGTGTTAGGGTCAGTCAAGTTCTTCCCCACAGAGCATGTCTTTATAGTCTTTGAACACAGTCACGTTTTAATAGGAAAGGAACTTCCCCAAACTGTTGCCGCAAAGTTAGAAGCATAGCATTGTCCGAGATGTCTTGGTCTGCTAGAGCATTAAGATTGCCCTTCACTGGGGATAAGGGGCCTGATTGAATCAACTGAAATAGTCAGTAATGGAAGCAAGCCCATGTAAGCACTTGGCTCAAAACTCTAAAACTTTCTATATGTTTTATTTATGAGCCCTAATGCAAGAGATGTGGCAAACACTGTTACCTTGCACCTCCAGGGTTGAGGGTTTGATTCCTTCAGACATCCGTCTCCTCCCACATTCCAAAGACTTGTAGATGAGGTTAATTGGTGGCCCCAAATTGCCTGTGGTGTAAGTGGACTGTACCTGTATGTTCATAGTTGTGAATGAGTGTGTGAGTGTGTGCAAGAGTTTGTGCACTGTGATGGATTGTCACCCAGGGATGGATTGGGCTCCAGGCCCCTTGCGACCCTGTATACAGAATAACGCAGTATACTGTAGATGATGAGTGAGTGATGACAGACATATATTCAATGTTTTATATTAATTTGGTCATAAGCAAAGCCTTGAGTTTGAACCCACTTTCATTATTTTTTGCCTTTTTCGATGCTTAGCATAGGTAAATTGATAGAGGTAAATTGTTGTACTGCACCACGGTATATTACATGTCAAATACCATAATATCAAAGAAGTAGTAGTCTAGCACCATATTATTTTAAAGGAAGTTAAACCAGGCTTGATATGGTTAGGTTTACATGTCAAGCACGAGTGTGTTGTCGCCAAACATGAACTCAACGTTTAGGTTTGAGTATGGCCCAAATTCAACCACTTACAGACACGTTTCATTTGTCAGTTTTTGGACGTGATTTTACTGAGATTGAGTTGACAGTAACAATCATCAGGATCAAACCTGTTGTTCCACAGCAGCGAGTTAGCTAAGACTAGAGACGCACCTGTGTTCCAGTTTTAGCCCATCACTCATTTGCTATACAAATCTGTACAAAATCTATATTTCCACATCTATATAAAACGAGGATGAAAATGATTAGACTGTGTATATTTCATGTTATGCTAAGAGAGGTGAATCATCAGACCACATGGTTGGATATTATAATTATATTATTTATACCTTATTCCTGTTATTTGCATTACGTACACTTGTATTTTGAATGTGTAGTAAACTAGATAAAACCTGTAGACTTTTTTTGTATTCTTTGTATTTTACACAATAACTATGTGTCAATAAAATATCGCCTTATGTATTCTGTGGCAAAGTGAAACCAACTGGTTCCCAAGAATGATTTATGAAAAAACAGCTAGGGACTCGAAAGCATGGGTAAACATGATCTTGACTATTGAGAAATATTTATTCATTCATAAATAAAATGTATAAATAAGACCTTTTACATTATAATATATAATAAAAATTTTATGCCGCTGTAGAAATTCAGGGGAAAACCAGGGAGGAGTCAGCAGATAAACACAAACGCTTCTGTGACAACTTGCTTTCGTTTGCTCCACCTCCATAAAAGCAATGGAACTAAAAAAAAAAAAAAAACAGAAAAAAAAGAATTTCCCACTAAATAAATAAATAGGAAAAGCTAAACTACATTCTAAAATAAGATATACTGTAAATAAGAGCTTAGATTGTCTCATCCAAATATGTTATATGTCATATACCCCCCCCCCGCCTCAACACACACACACACACACACACACACACACACACACACACACACACACACACACACACACACACACACACACACACACACACACACACACACCATGCGTTCATATTTTGCTTCTAAAGAGCCAGAGCCAGACTTTCTTGTATTTTATAGTTTTGACGACTAGCTCTCTATGCTTCCTGAGTGACTCTCGTTTTCAGTCCGGTCCCTGTACCTGAGCAATTTCAGATAAATGTGTTTTTGTTCGTTAAGTCGCACACTGACCCATGAATCATTCAAGCATTACAAAACAAACAAACATGTAATTTGAGGCGTGAACCAGTGAGGAACAGGTACAGATGATCAGATGATTAGTATACTGATGATGCTGAATGCGGAGTGGTTGAAACAAACAGACAAGAAGAGAAATGATGTTGCTGCTGAGGCTGTTACGTTAAACAATCCATTTTAAAAAGACGCTCTGCATTCTGTCGCAGGAAAAATTTTGTCTGCTTTAAAATTTAATCTGCATCATTTCATTTAATAGAAAGACATGAGGGGGCTCAAGATTTTCACAGTGCAGTACATACAGTAAGGTTGGAGATAAATAAGTATATCGACAAGTTATGCATATTTAAGCTTATTTAAGGGTTTAAGCTTAAAATCAAAGTATGCAAAATACATATGAGGACTCAACACCAATGTACACAGAATACACTCTTAAAACTATGTAGAATGCAGAACAAACACACTCAATAAACAAAAGAAAAATGGCCCACAATATGACAATAACTATTTTAATTATAATTTGTACTTCACCACTTCAGGTTAATATTTATCCCCTTATATATCTAATAATTTATTTTATTTTACTTGCAAAAAAATGATAATAATTACACCATAGTGGAACATAAAACTGAGTTTTTTAAATATCCCCATATGTTTAGTGTAAGTGTAAGAATAGTAGCAGAAAAGTGACAGAATAGTAACTAACAGGAAGTACAGCTTTAAATAAAGAGGTCATAACAAATCTGAGACGGCCACTTTCGTTTTAGAGTTGATATATTCCAAAGACAGACTGACATCTACTGGTAGATTAGGGGAATTGTTGTTGTTGTTGTAGCAATGATTATAATAATAATACCATCATTCCATTTTCTGGGAGGACAAGAACTGCTTATAATGAACATGTGATTTGTATGTGACTCATCACAGCTACAGGCTCACCAGCCTTGACAGACAAAGTTAAGGTGACAAATAAAAAATTCCGGTCTTTTCCCAGACGTTAACTGTCCAGGTTGGCCTGATGCCTTTCCATTAATAGCATTTTCAGCAATGTGTTCTACAGTAGAGTTTCTGTGGGATCTCAGGATACTTTCCTCCTACAATCCAAAGACATGCAGGTTAGGCTGATTGGCATCCCCAAATTTCCTGTAGTGTGTGAATGCATGTGTGAACTGTGGTGACCGGATAAATACAGTGGTAAACACCATTTACCTCCTAGGTCCCTAGTTGGTCTATAGTGGTTCCTAGATGGACCATACCATACCGCGAAATAACCCAGAAGACCTCCTTTTTCGGAGATGCTCTGACCCAGTCGTTTAGCCATCACACTTTGTCCCTTGTTAGAGTCATTTAGATCACCATATTTAATAGACCGTACTCCTTGATAGATGCCACTGGAATGAGACAATCAAATGTTATGTATTTCATCTGTTAAAGTTTTTGATGTAGTATAGTCTAGTATAGTCTAGTATAGTATTTAAACCAAGAAAGGATGTCTACAAATCTACAAATGCTTGGAGTGTCCTTCACCTGAGAATCGCTCAGCGGCCCCACACACACCAACACACATAGCCTAAGGCTTACAGTGAGATGCTGCGGATAGAACCTGAGGGATACCCTAAAGATTGCTCTGGATGGTGTCACTTGGATAGTCTAAAGTTTAAACAATCCATGTCTCATTCATTATTCTAACTCTGGATCTTCTCAAGGTTTCTTCCTTATTTTGTCTCAAACATGCTTCCCTTGTCACCGTCTTGCTGACTTGCTTATTAAGGATCTAAATCTAAAGTCTGCTGGGATTACTGTAGAGCTTAGTGTGAAAATGTTCAATTTAAAACGTGCTATAGATATACAGTATGTGAATTGGATTTAACACCTGGAAAACACGCTTGTAATGCTCCTCCTCACACAGCAGAATCTATGCAAGACAGCCCGGTGGAAACTGAGAAGAGTCAAACCCACTACCCAACTCCCCCCCCCCCCCCCCACCGCCCTCCCATTTTTTTTTTCACCTTGAGAATACATTCTCAATATATTCTCAAAATGTAGTTTATATTAGTCTCCCAGTCCACTAGCGGTATACACACACACTCAGGAAAATAATCAGAAAATACATATTTGTTTGTTTGTTTGGTGTTAAATCACTATCTCTCAATAGAAAAAGGAATAAACATGCTGTAGTTATTGTTTTGCATTTCCAAAACCAAAAATCTTTAAAAAAAAAAAAAAAAAAAAAAAAATATATAATAACACTTCTAAGAAGTATGCATACTCAAAATATTAGCATGCAAGTGAGCAGAATAACTATACGTGCAATTTACGCTGCTTTTTCAGGGTTCTGATCAGTGTACTGTGGCTGAGAGCATGGATACTAAAATATTACTATGCATACTCGAATGAAAAGTATATATATGAAAATATGTATAAATACAAAAAAAGTGTTTGAAATAAGTATGCATCCATGTTTTCAGAGGGAATATAAAAGATACATTCTATTAATCAAAAAATAAATAAATAAATATATTATTATTATTATTATTATTATTATTATTATTATTATTATTATTATCATAAATTTTTCACATACATGAAAAATTATACATTAAGACAGACATGAAAAAGCAAAACTATTCCATTAAGTGTGAACACTCATTAAATATGAATCTGTCTCTACATGAATGTTATACATGTCTGTAAATATATATTTTTAAACCTATTGGGGAAAAAAGCAATTATGAAAGATGTGCACTATGAATAACAGAATTTTGCAAACAACATTACGAATACTACTTCTCTCACTACGAACATTTAAAAAACCTTAAAAACATCGTACAAATATTCACAAGACAAATTCATTCATTTATCTCCCATACTGTGCATTGTGTGTAGGAGCTTCGGGAACCTGGAGTTTATACAAGAGTGAGAGAGAGAGAGAGAGAGAGAGAGAGAGAGAGAGAGAGAGAGAGAGAGAGCTAAGGGGAACAAGGCGGGGAACAGCCTTTAGGGAACACCTGCTCACACATCCAGTCATACACCATGGGCAATTTGGAGCAATCAGCCTACAACAGGTCTTTGAATTGCAGGAGGAAAGTGAGGTCTCTGGAGTGAACAGTAAGAACTCACACACACCACACACACACACACACACACACACACACACACACACACACACACACACACACACACACACACACACACACACACAGACCAGAGGTAAGATTGGAACTCCAACCCTGGAGACGTGAGACATATGTGCTAACAAGTGAGGCTCTGTGCTCAAGACTTTGTTGCATAATTTATTCATAATTATGCATACGTAAGCATTGAATATAAGAGGGCATGAAAAAAATATAAATTAACTAGAAATAAGAATTAAAAAATGGTTTGCTCTTTTTTTCACAACATGGTTCACGCAGAATTATTCGTCTATTTGGATGAATGTGAGTAGTCCAGTTATAGATTTCACTTTCACTTCATGCCTTTAACTCAATACATTTCAATTCAATTTTATTTATATATACATATATATCAGTTTCATCATGGTGCTTGATTGGTTTTGCAAATGCATTTGACACAATACTGTTCTTGCAAGAACTGACTTAAAAATTACATAAAAAGATTTCATTACCTAATGCAGTATGTGTTATTTCATACTTTTTCTATTGTTCTAGTATGTAGGAAATAATTAAAACTCAGCAAAACAATAAATGTTTGGTGTGTCTAAATATTTGACTGGTACAGTATAATGGTGGCAAGGAAAAACTCCCTGAGATGGCAATGGGAAAAAAATATAAAAAACGTAAGAGAAGCCAGACTCAATACGCATCATCATCTGTGTGATAACGGATAGCAGCGATTGATCTGCAGTCATACTGTGTGTCAGGAGGCTGGAAGTTCAATATAACAGGACAAGTCTTCAAGTGTCCACTTTGTCCAGACATGTCCAGGATGTGTCAGTCATCCTTTATCCACACATGCTTGTGGATGCAATTATAATATATATTTATGTTTACATACATACTAGCTTGAACTGTATTTTTTTAACTATCCAAATTTACATAAAGAAAGGACTCTGTGCATTTTAAACTATTTGGAAAACTTGGTATTCAATAAAGGATGCATACTAAAAACTAAAAACATGTATAGAGTATATATTTTGTACATGTATGTAAGTATACACAGTATGCATCTA
Source organism: Clarias macrocephalus (assembly GCA_011419295.1). Classification (NCBI taxonomy): domain Eukaryota; kingdom Metazoa; phylum Chordata; class Actinopteri; order Siluriformes; family Clariidae; genus Clarias; species Clarias macrocephalus. The sequence goes on along the minus strand of JAAGKR010004511.1, from coordinate 47,680 downwards.
TAGTAGTATGCATACTAATAATAGAATGTAGAATAAGTATGTATACTTAAAATGATAGGATGTAGAATAAGTATGTATACTTAAAATGATAGGATGTAGAATAAGTATGTATACTTAAAATGATAGGATGTAGAATAAGTATGTATACTTAAAATGATAGGATGTAGAATAAGTATGCATACTCAGAAAGTGAGTAAGTTTGTAGATTAAGTGTGCACACTCCAAGAAGAACAAGAATGTCGAAATTGGTAGTACGCAAAATGAGAATGTGTACTCCAAATAGAGTAAATATGTAGATCAAGGATCCATACTCCGAAACAAATAAGTATAAAGTATACAGTGATAATGTGTAAAATAAACATGCCTATTCAAAATTATATTGAGCAGAATAAGCATGCATACTCCAAAAAGAACAAGTATGTAGACTCAATTGGACAGTATGTAGATGAAGTATGCATACTCCAGGAAGAAGTGGCAGCGTGCGTATTTAAAATGAAAGTATACAGAATAAGTATGCATGTTTGAGAAAGAATGTAAAAAATCATGCATCAGCCGGAAAGAATTAATGAATATAAATAAAGGGGAAGCATGCAAGGCAAATGTTCATGAACAAAACAATTTGAATACAACATTCCATAAATAATTAAGCATACCAAGGTATGGTATAAAAAAAGAAAAGATTACAAAAGAAAGAAAGAGAAAAAGAAAAAAAGAATTGAGATGACAGAATAAAGTATATTTTAATGTTCCGCACATGACTGCAGCAGCGCTGACGGAACGCTGTATGTTTACGTCTGATTTCTAAAAACAGCTAAAATACCATATATCTGTATTTCATGTCAGGATTGTTGGAGCTTTAATACGAACGTATGTAGGACACGGGCTGTTGCACCTCACGCTCCATTACGTCCTGTATCTCTGCCCCTGCGAGGCTTAATACAAAGTCCTTATCTCTCTATCTCTGTTCTTGTACTTATTCTGTCATTCTCCTCCTTTTCCACTCTCATTTCCCCTCCTCTCTCTCTCTCTCTCTCTCTCTCTCCTCTGACTCCTCTCTCATTCTCTGTCTGTCCCTCTTTCCCTCGCCCTTTTCTGCTCTCTCTCTATCTCTCTCTCTCTCTCTCTCATTCCTCTCTGGCAGCAGTGCGCGTTTCTCACACTCGCTTTGCACCCAGAGCAGACGATGCTCTTGTGAAAGATCTTTCGCCTCCAAACACTGTTCGATTTCCTCTCTTCGTTGTTGCTGAAGAGGAGAATAATACAGTCTTTGCAACACCTGATTTCAAAGCCGGTAAGGATTTTTTTTTTTTGTTTCTTTGTAGCTTCATTTTTTTTTTTCTCTTGCAAATGATATACAGACGGACTGGTCTTCAGAAAAGCGCTGTAAGTGTACGATGCTCGTATTGTGCATGTCGGATTAGGTGCATTTTATCATTATTTTACTTTTCGTTGTAATTATGGTTCATCCTTCATTCAGCGTCTTCAATTTCCATCACTTTCGGCTACACAGGGTAATTACCAAGATGACCTGCTCTCTATTTGTCTGTCCCACTTACTCTCTCAAAGACACTGAGTGAGAGAGAGCGAGAGAGAGAGAGAGAGAGAGAGAGAGAGAGAGAGAGGGTTGCTGTATCTTACATCTTATGAATTTAACCATGACCGTCTTTGTAGCCTCGGACACCATGGGCACTCTCCGAGATCTTCAGTTTGCGCTCCAGCTGAAGATCGAAGAGCTGCGTCAGAGAGACGCTCTGATCGACGAACTCGAGCTCGAGCTCGACGCCAAAGACGATCTGATCCGGCGTCTGCAGGGCGAGCTCGACCGCCTGAGGGTCACCCTCAGCGCCCCAGGACCTGCCACAGGTACCATGAAGTCTCCATAAACACTTGACGATCCAGCAGCAGTGAACAAATGGCGAGATCATGCAAGCATAGAGATATGCAGCTACAGTGCTCACTGAGGTGTATCAGGAGTACAGGAGGGGGACATGATAGCTAATATTTCGAGCACGTAGGAAGGACCTTCCGATTTCTTTGAAGGGAAAGGGCACGGAGTGGAGTGTTGTTGTTTTAATCACATCCATGACTTTGCATGCTCCATCAGAAATGGGTCACAGTTCCACAACTGTCGTACCTCTGATCGTAATAATAAATCCACAGCATAATAAACTTATTCAGTAATAATAATGCGATCGCAGAATAAGCAGATATCATGATGGGTGTTGACGATAGGCTACGCATGGAACCATGTAGGATGCTTTTCTTAAACATGGCAACTGTTTCTAGATCCTGTTCTGTAGCAGGGGTAGGGGTAAGGTGTTGGTTGGACAACTAACTGGAAGTCCCACATTCCCGGGAGCGGGGGTGCGGTAGGTTAGCAGGTTCAAGCCCCATCACTACCTGCCGGGTCCTTGTGCGAGGCCCCTGAACCCTCAACTGCTCAGAAATATAATGATATACAGTGATGATAATAATGTAAGATGTCCAAACAATTTAAATACAACACTCCATAAATAATTAAGCATACTAAAGATCTAATAAATAAGTATAAGTAATAAGACATCAAAATAAAAAAAAAGAAGAAGAAATTTAACTTAGACAAAAGAATTTTAATGTTCCACACTTCAGAGGGGCGTCACTGCAGCATGGCTGATTTCTAATCGATGGAGCTGCCCACATTCCCAGGTCCCAGGTTCAAACCTCAGCACCACCAAATTGCCACTGTTGGGCCCTTGAGCGAGGCCCTTCAACCTCAACTACGCAGATGTATAATGACGTGACATAATGTACAGTAAGTCGCTCTGAAAATATATTTATATTTTTTTATGTAACAGGGTTTATAGTGCAGAGCCGAAATAAAAATCTCAATACCTGTTTTCTGATTAAGATTCTGTGCTAGTACATGAAAGGTTGTAAGTTCAAACCTCAGGGTTGCCAAAGCACTGCTGCTCAGAAAAACAAACCAGACCCACACCTGCTCAGGTTTGTGCATGGACTAAAATCTAACTCACTTCTCTAAGTCACTTTGTGGAGTGAAAACAAGCATCTGTTAAGAAACAAAACATAACCCAGAGGGCACTGCTTTTCTTGCTTGCTTTTTTTAATTCCTTAGGGCAACACCGAGCTTCGTCTGTAAGGATGAAGAGAAGATCAGTGATTACACAGCCTACAAACCTGGACCCAAATCTGATCTTACAGAATCCTCCCATGAGCCACAGCAAGAATCAGGAGTGAGTCCTACAACTCCTTTTTTCCCTTTTGTTTCATCATGTCTCCATGTAAGTCTGCTAGTTTTGGGATATAATTCCTATAATTTACTTCCAGATACGTATAGGATAGAGCTGTGACCTTACAGTATATATTGCACCTCCATCCCATGCAGTCGATGTGTGTTTGCGATCCCACTCCCAGAGAGAAATACGCCGTTCGGCAATGTTTTGGAAAATATGATCTCGGCCCAGCGGCAGTTATAGCAAGATGACACAGAGATATTGATGCACATGGTGTGTTTCTCTCTAAGTCATTTTCTGTCTTCAAGGTCTCAGCACGTGATCGAGGCGGCGCTGAGGGAGAACGAGTGGCTGAGGTATGTAGGGAGCGAATTATCAGACCTGGTGGATTGTGCCTACCCTACTACCGCTGCCCAGGGAGCCCGGGTCGTTCAGGAGGGCGATGAGGCGTCACAGTCCTTCATACTGGAAGGTAAAGAATTATGCATAAAACAAATACTTTGCTTTATTTTTAAAAAGATTATCGAATATCTACATGAATATATATATATATTTTTTTCTTTTTTTCGCAAAAATGTCTGAGATTGACTGAGGGTGAAGGACCTCAAGGGTCCAACAGTAGTAGCACGGTGACATCGGGGCTCGAACCGGGGACCTCCTGATCAATGCACATTTATATAGAGATCAGTGTGGGAGAAGCAGTTAAAATGCTGTGGAATAAATCCAGACTATAAGGAAATTATTATTATTATTATTATTATTATTACTATGAATAATAAATGATCACTGCTAATGGTGGCACTGTGGCTCAGTGGTTAGCCCTGCAGCCTTGCACCTCCAGGGTCCGGGTTTGATTCCCGTCTTGGGGTTTTTGTGTGCACTGAGTTCGCACGTTCGCCCCATGCTGGATGGGTTTCCTCCGGGTACACCACAGATCCGGCGTTCCTGAATTGCCCGTAGTGTGTGAATGTTGACTGTACGGTTGTAAAAAGAGGAATAAATGCAGTGATAATCACCATCGGCTCCATAGTTGGACTACAGAGGCTCCTAAATGGACGGGATGATGGATCATTGCTAATATCCTCAGAAGTATGTAGTTACTGCAATTAAATTTAATTGAATATTTTATTCATAAGCAAAGGTCCTTTCATTTCCAGACCATTTTTTATTTATAACCAGTTTCTATTTATATACGTAATGATATAATGTAAAAATGTATAACATAAATCCTATGTACTGTATAACGAGTAAAAAGAGAAACATTTATCCTTCGCCTTGTTTGGTCTGTGTTTTATTACTACATCCCTGTTTGTCCTCATATGGTGTACAGGTTAGCTGATACAACTCAAGGTCTGGTCTGAAAGATTTATCACCACTTCTGCTTCCTCAGACAAACTGATATGACCCTGATCCTTAACAGATCACAACTCTCTCTCTCTCTCTCTCTCTCTCTCTCTCTCTCTCTCTCTTTTGTGGGTAGGGGGTTGGATTTAAAAATTCATGCTGGTAGCAGTTCTATTTTTGCCCACTTTGCTGGTCTGGACTTGTATTTTATGTCTGTTTTTTTACATTTCGAGGGGTACAGTCATGACATAAGCTGGTATCATGGCAGAGGGATGGAAAACACTTTGGACTAGCGAGATTTTAGGGATCTGAGCCCTTTTTTTTGGTCATTCTATTTCCGTCTCAGTGAAAATTATATATATATAAAAAAAAACAAAAAACGCATGACTGGTTCTATCCAAGCAGAAGAAAAATAAATAAATAAAAAATTAACACAAGACACAAAATGTATGTCAGGTATATTTTATTCACTATTAAATACAGGGGGCGCTCAAATCAAAGTGGGACTTTTGATTGATCGATAAGGGGCGTTCAAGTCAAAGCGGGATTTTTGATTGTACCGAGCACAGTTATGAGAGTAAAAATTCCCTTTATTTCTCTATATACTACAATCTCTATACAGATATTTAAACTATTCTGTTCTGATATTCTAGATGAATTATTATTTCTACTATTATTCTATCTTGCTGGAAGTGTTCATGATTCGAACAAATGAAAGCAGATAAAAAGCAGATAATGTCAGTGTGTGATATTGTAAAATGAAATGTGTGTGAAGACAAAGAGCTGGAGTGTGTCAGGGAGAGAACATCAGAAGGACGCTTATTAATACAGCAGCTTCGGCGGCGCCACTGATACACTGGCATGATGTGTCTGGTGCCGTGAGCTGGCATCACTTCTAGAGATGACGGCGTGCCCGGCTGGAAATTTGTGACATCTCGGATAATCTGTCACTCAGTCTCGGTTGCCCCTGGCAACCACGCCAACCTGTGACAGAGAGGGGCACGTCTCTAAGGGGCGTCTGTGCGGGCATGTTTTGAAAGCCTGGAGGGGAGCAAATGTCCCAAGCATAGAAATACGCCGTCCTTTTTTACAGGGACAATTCGTTTTTAGGTGCAAACATACTGTAGCGTTAATAACGATGTCATCGAAATTTCCTCACAATGAAAGTAAAACACTGTACTGTATGTCTTTCAGAGGGAAAACTCGAGGTATCCAGGGCTGGCCAGAAGTTACACATTATTGAAGCTGGGACATTGTTTGGAGAGCTGGCCCTGCTTTACAACTACACCTGCCCGTCTACTGTTACAGGTACACACACACACACACACACACACACACACACACACACACACACACACACACACACATACACTCATCCAGTATTAAATAAAATAAAAGGTAACAGGGCAGCTGGTTCATCCAGTTCATCCATTCTATCTCTCGCTCGCCTTTCTAGCACACACATCCAGTAGTTGAGATGCGGAGCATGCGCTAGCACGAGCGGCCCAAAAGCACACAATGAGCAGCAGATTATTCCCATCAGCACCGATCTGCTTTGGCACAGCGAGATCAATGGAATTTCAAATCAAAGTTCCACAAACACGTCCACAAGCATCCAAAATGCAGAGTGCGGAGACTATCAAACAGACACACACACACACACACACACACACACACACACACACACACATGAGTGCGTACTCATTTTCTGGGTGGGGAAGATGGTGTTTCAGTCATGTGACATCTACTGCTGGTGGTAATTGATTGAAAAACAGAAATGGTGTAAACAAGGTAAAATAACAAGGTTGTTCCCAACAACCACCATGAAGACATGGTGTGGACGTTTGGAGTAGAAGACATTTCTAACTTCCCGCACAGATCTCTGTCCTCAACCCCACGCTACACCTCCGGGATTAACTCTCATCTCCAGAGCTTCTCATAAAACATCACCGGCTGATCACAGTAATGTTCTTGTAGCTGAGTCGGCACGAATCCTTACAGTTATGCTTTAAAACCTAGACTCGGCTTCCCAAAGAGTGGAGGTTGTTATTATAGCAAAGGAGGGCGAAATCTAGAATGGGATGTTCAACAAGCTGATATCAATGTGGTGGTCAGGTGTCCACAAACTTTTGGCACAAAACTTCTAATTCAGTGTTTTTTTTT
>JAAGKR010004511.1:0-40923 GCA_011419295.1 Clarias macrocephalus | reverse complement strand
ACACACACACACACACACACACACACACACACACACACACACACACACACACACACACACACACTCATCCAGTATTAAATAAAATAAAAGGTAACAGGGCAGCTGGTTCATCCAGTTCATCCATTCTATCTCTCGCTCGCCTTTCTAGCACACACATCCAGTAGTTGAGATGCGGAGCATGCGCTAGCACGAGCGGCCCAAAAGCACACAATGAGCAGCAGATTATTCCCATCAGCACCGATCTGCTTTGGCACAGCGAGATCAATGGAATTTCAAATCAAAGTTCCACAAACACGTCCACAAGCATCCAAAATGCTTGAATTGATTGAAAAACAGAGATGGTGTAAACAAGGTAAAATAACAAGGTTGTTCCCAACAACCACCATGAAGACATGGTGTGGACGTTTGGAGTAGAAGACATTTCTAACTTCCCGCACAGATCTCTGTCCTCAACCCCACGCTACACCTTCGGGATTAACTCTCATCTCCAGAGCTTCTCATAAAACATCACCGGCTGATCACAGTAATGTTCTTGTAGCTGAGTCGGCACGAATCCTTACAGTTATGCTTTAAAACCTAGACTCGGCTTCCCAAAGAGTGGAGGTTGTTATTATAGCAAAGGAGGGCGAAATCTAGAATGGGATGTTCAACAAGCTGATATCAATGTGGTGGTCAGGTGTCCACAAACTTTTGGCACAAAACTTCTAATTCAGTGTTTTTTTTTTTGTTGTCTTCTGATTTTGTTTCTACATTCTAGAACAATTCTGGATATTTCTAAACTATACATTAAAACGTGTATTCCAAAAGCTGGAAGCTGGGGTCAGAGAGGATGATGGAGCAGATAGGGTTAAGGGCCTGGATCAAGGGATCAACTTGGCGGGGGCTAAGGCTCGAACCCACGATCTGTAACCCAATAATCTCCAGCCTTAACCCTATCCTTGGGATCCTTAACCTTGATCCACCACGCAACAACGATTTGACAGTTACACCAGCCAGCTTTGGCAGCCAGTCGTTATTTTAAGACATGAAGGTCAGCTGTTCTGGAACAGTTCTTGCAAGAACAGTATTGTCACAAGTGCATTTGCAAAACCCAACAAGCTCCATGATTCATGTCTCTCATGAAGACCTCCCCAGGAAAACAAGAACAAAACGTTCATTTAGAGTCACCAGCCTCAGAATTCACCAATTAACCTCAAACAGCACCTCGGATTAGAGCCGTTATGAAGGATTTACAGAGCAGACGTAGCAGATACACATCTCAAGATCAACTGTCCAAAGGAGACATATTTTGTATTTCAGAAGCTTCAGTATTGTTTTACAGTGTAGAAAGAAATAAAAAAAAGTCTGTTAGAAAGTCTGTCCAAACGTTTGACTGGTAATGTATATTGCATTCAAACTTAAACCATGAAGGTATTAACTGTTTGAAAAATGTTAGCTAATGCTCGTTAGCAGCAGTGTTGGGTGTAACGCGTTACAAGGTATGTCTCTTTCATGGACAGGCACAGAAGCTACCTCTTCCCTCTGCTTGGAGAAAGAGAGAAGATTGAGGGAGTGAAATTCAGAGAGACAAAAAAATCAGTATCATTTCTAAATAAAAGCAAAGTGGCAAAAAAACAAGACATATTTTTCACTTTTTCCTTATACACACTATTTTCGGCTATTCATAACACTCAGTCTGCTGCATCGATTCAGATCTTTGTGCACCTCTACAGTAATTTTCAGCCTCGGGAGTTTATTTGCAGAGCAATTTTGGGGTTTTGTTGTTGTTGCTTTATTGCAGCTAATAGATCAGGCCATTATAAAGTCCTATATGAGTCAATGTCAGACGAGTTACATGAGTTATTCCATCTTTTTTCTGAACAACAAAGACCAGAGGGTGTTTGTTGTGTATGAAAGCAAGTGCTCTTCTCTTACAGTACCGGTATCATTAGTTCCAAAACTCTTGTCTTTGTCTTCTGCCGAAAACAAGTATGGATGCTCACTCACCGCCTCAGGTGGACACACAGGCAGGAACTAATTGGTCTCTCTCTTTCAATTTTCATTATCTTTGCTAGTTCTGCTCCATCCGATTTTTTTAATTGGCACATGGTTGCTAAATACAATCTGCAGAAAACTAATCAAGCTAGGAAGGCTGCCAACGCAACCATAACATCTATATAAATAAAAGAAAGGTTTCGTCTGTACATTGGTCAAAAATCACTCTGTCAATTATATCTTTATTCATTTCATACATTGGAGGACCCGAAACCAGTCTCAGAAAATTTTCTGTTTGTATGTCTGTCTGTCTGTATGTCTGTCCAACCATATTCCGTCACAGCATCACGCAAAACTGGCTGGACAGAATTTAATGGAACTTTATTAGACATCTACCTAAAGTTTAACCTGCACCATAATTGTCATCAAAATGTTGAGTAAAAGCGACATTATGAACAGTCATGTCCCGGATTTAATCATTAACTTTAAATGAATCTACTTGCTCAATGTACTGTAAACACATTGTACTGCGGCAGTAGATATTAATATAAAAAGCTAAGCTGAATATTTTTACTGGGATTAGTTCATATTTTCGCTGCTGAAATAACTGGAGTCGTTTTTAAGGCTTCATTTTAAGACTTTATCTGATCTACTTTTTTGATTTCTCATCTCAGCTGTGTTTCACTCTTCGATTACCGAACAGGGAGTGTATTTGTGTGATGACCAAAGAAGTACAACTAAGCGTAAACAAGGCATAAGATACTCAACCTTACAAAATTGTATCAACTTTTGTAATCAAAACTTTGTAATAATGAATTAGGCAGAGAGTTCTGCTGTACAGACAGACAGACAGACAGACAGACAGACAGACAGACAGACATGTACTGTACATCAGTTTCAACCTGAAATAATAATATCACTGGTTACATTAAAGCTGATCAGATTATTTTAAGCTTCAACCTTTCAACTATTTCTACAGTACAAACTATTTTCTCATGAACGACGGGTCATTAATATTTGTTAACACAAATAAAAAGAAAATACAATGTCAGGGGCAGACATACTTTCCTGACTAGCATGGGCTCTGCAAGGATGCCCACATGCCAGGAGGATGAAAATGGTGTATATTGCAATGGTGAAACTCAACCTCAAACCTGAACTGGAGTGATGTGTGAGACACCAACATTGCGCTCCACCACCATCAGCAAAACACAAGCTGAGGGAATATCTTTTACAAATATGGTTCATTGCTCCATTTCAGTTCCAGAGGTTTGTTTTAGAGAATCTGTGCCAGGCTGCTCTGGTGGTTCACAGTGGCCTAATACCTTACTAACACAATTTATATATATATTTTTTTCTCTTAATATACCAGAATCATTTGCAGATATTCTAGCTTTCCAATACAACTATATCTCGTTATACGATTAGAACTGTAAATCAAGTCATTCTGCTTGTTACACATATATACAAAATCAAATGTGTATACAGTAAGTCCCCTACATACAAACAAATTTGATTCAGAGACCTTGTTCGTAAGTCCAATTTGTTTGTTAAGTCCAGCAAACATTGTATAGGTACCGTACTAGGATACTAAAACAATTGACTATACACTGTATACTGACAATGTGATCAAACTTGCGTGACCGAACATCCGCGAACGCCTGTTTGTATCTTTGAAAGTAACTCAAATGTTCGTATGTAGGGGGTTCACTCTACTGTATTTGGTAAGCGGGTAATGGTCATTGTCGCAAAGCAGCTTAACACAATTAAAGGAAAATCATAGAACTATTTGAATCAAAATGATCAGGTTGAGCCAGCAAGGAAAAACTTCCTGAGAGGGCAAAAGTAAGAAACCTTGAGACTCAGTAGTCATTTGGGTGATAACAGATAGCAGGAGTTGATCTGCAGTCATACTGTGTGTTAGGAGGCTGGAGGTTCAATGCACCAGTTGATGTCCTTAAATTAATATGGAGTCCAGTTCATTATTGGAGGCTCAGGTAGACTTGTAAGAAATTCCAGTCCTGAACTATTGAGCGACTACAGTCACAAGTCAGCCGATGCCAGGACCGTCTTCATGGTGAAAAGGAACCGTCCCCGGTCACCACACGCATCCCAGACAGACCACATGGGGCATCCATGCGACGACATCGCAAACCAGAAGCGGGACGCCAGGACAAGTCAGACAGATCCAGAGGGGAGAGGGGGTCTGGATCACTGTCAGCTCAGGAGCGACATGTATAGCTCGAGGGAGAGACATATTTAGTGCAGAATGCAAGCAGGGACTCTGGTAGAATTAACCACAATATGGCAGCATAAATAAAAGGAAGGAAACACAAACATGAGGGGAAACTGGGATGTAAAGCAACCAGTCACTTCACCGTCAACAAACCTGAGTGATCAATGAGAGTGAGGAAGACAGCATCTAAACATACTGTACCTGTTCACCAGAATACTCCACGTCCAGATCTGCAAATCTATTTACAGCAATGCTTGGCTAAATAAATAGGCTTTTAGCCTATAGACTTAAACACTGAGACTGAGTCTGAGTCCCGAACATTAATTGGAAGGCTATTCAATAGCTCTGGGGCTTTGTAGTTTTCATGACAATATCCATGTCCTTATTTTGGCAATATTTCTGAGATGAAAGAATCTACATGAGCTTCGAATGATACCGTAATCTGCTGCTACACTAATGCACTAATCCCAGTGTTTCACTAGTGCATCAAGGTAGAAGGTTTTCTCAGTACGCCAGAGACACTACCTGACTGTCTGCTTCATGTCTGAAACACTGGCCTCCCAGGAACTCCTTAAATGGGAATACAGCAGATGTGGCAATGACTCCCAGCCGAGTTCCTGTCATGTGCAAGTGGTGCTTGTGAATGATTGCGTGTACAGTTCACACAGACAGATGCATCTCTTCTACAGCACTGAATGTTCATGGGAACGCGTGCAGCGGGCTCAGAGCCACCTCAGCCAGGGTCATCAATCAAGGATGGACAGCCATCTTTAAAGCGTTTGCAGCATTCAAATATTTTAATCTCATCACCGTACTGTGCTTGAGATCTTCTGTAAATATCATCACAGTTTGATTTGAACGCCCCATCGGTTTCCTGGTTTAATCTCTGCTTTCTATTAGTTTTTCCAGTCTATCTCTCTGAACTGTAACCTGGACCTTTGACTTGTTTTCTGACACAGAGACTGATTGACTGATTGAGATGGTGAAAGTTAGACAAACAGAGAAAGACAGAGAATGGGTTAAAGTCTTCCTCAGACTGTGCCAATGCTTTTTTTTTTTTTTTCGCTCGTTCGGTTCATTATGTCACTTCTCCTCTCTCGTTCTCTCACTCAGTATGCTGTTGGTCAGCAAATGTCTATGTTGATTGTCTGGTGCTTTCATCTTGCGGTTCTTCTTTTACCAATTCTGCCTCGTTCCCTCTGTTTTTCTAAAAAAAAAAAAAATTCTATTTATTACCTGTGCGTCTCACTCTTTCCTGATTTTCAATTTGTCTGTACAGAGATGGATGAACAACCCTGACTGTGTGAATTTTTTTTAAAAAATAATGTTTCGTACCCTGTGCCCTGGAATGCTCCATTCTGATTGGACGAAAGCTTTGATTCATTTCCCATAACAGCAGCTGTGGTGGTCGTTCCAGCAGGAAAACAAATCAGCGCTTTCTGTTAATGCTTGGTGAGGTTTCAAAGCTTCTAAAAATATACATGATAACAGGAAATACCTTCTTTTATGGACATACCATAATATTAAATGTAATTAAAAGTGATGAAAAATGTAAAATGTAGTTTAATAGACAGTACTGGGAATTTGCTACCATATAAGAGGAATACACAACACACGATGTGTGTTGTAGAAAAATATTAAAATATTTATGTTAAAATATGTATATTTTCCTGAAACATTCATGTACATTTCATTTGTTTCTATATATTTTAAATATTGCATCTTTCCTTTTATCTCACTTTTTTCTTTCTATATATTACTCTATATCTTCTCTCCTTGTCTATTTTTTCTCACATTGTGTTGCCTTGGGGATTCTCGGCCCGTGTTCATTTAATCCGTAGCCTGATGAGTTGAAATTTCTGTGTAACTGTTTTGCTGAGAAACTCTGAGTGCAGCCCGGAATGTGAACCAAGCAGAACGCTTTTAATAATACAACACACAACACCGTAATGGCCTTATTAAAATGATGACCTTACAGCAGGACATACTCTCAGCTGCTATGGAGATGGAAGACATTTTTATTAAACGTCTTATCTGAGAGCCGGCTGAATGCTCTCGATGCAGTTTGTGTTATAAGGAATCTTTGTTTGATTTTAGAAATGGTTTTGATGCAGTGCCACACGTCACGCTTAACGCTACAGCTAGGCTCTCGTGAAACCAGGTTTCTTTTTTAAGTGATATCACAATGAATATAAAATGCGAAATAATCGCCGTGGTCTCAGGGAGGGAGTGAGGAAGGGGAGGTACGGTATACTGTCTCTCCCCGAGGTATCACTTAAAGTGACACTGGCCAATCTCAGGTGTCTTTGAGCACAAGCATGTGGAACTGGGTGAATAGCGATTTAATCTGAGTGTGTTACTCTTGTCCTTTGATTTTTACACACTAGCAGTTTGAAAAGATGTGCACAGCTTACTTCATGGTCCCTGGAGGAAGAGCATGATATTCTTCATCCTCCCATGGATCATATGGATCATAGCTGTCATGTTACTGAAGGGAGCTGTGTGATGGGTGAGCATGATTAAATTAGGGGAAGCAAGCAAGGAAGGAAGGAAGACTAGATATGAAAGAAATTAAGAAACTAGACTTAACTAGAAATTAATAGACAGGGAAAGAAAGAAAGAAAGAAAGAAAGAAAGAAAGAAAGAAAGAAAGAAAGACTTGACAGGGAAGAAAAAAGAAAAAGAAAGAAAGAAAGACTTGCAGGGAAGAAAAAAGGAAAGAAAGAAAGACATTAAATTTTATTTATATAGGTCATTTTCTCAAAGCAGTTTCACAAAATGAAAAGAAAAGAAAGAAAGAAAGAAAGAAAGAAAGAAAGAAAGAAAGAAAGAAAGAAAGACTTGACAGGGAAGAAAGAATGAAAGAAATATAATTTTATTTATATAGCGCTTTTAACAATGGTCATTGTCTCAAAGCAGCTTCACAAAATGAAAAGAAAGAAAGAAAGAAAGAAAGAAAGAAAGAAAGAAAGAAAGAAAGACTTGCAGGGAAGAAAGAAGGAAAGAAAGAAAGACATTAAATTTTATTTATATAGGTCATTTTCTCAAAGCAGCTTCACAAAATGAAAAGAAAAGAAAGAAAGAAAGAAAGAAAGAAAGAAATGTAATTTTATTTATATAGCGCTTTTAACAATGGTCATTGTCTCATTGTCTTCACAAAATGAAAAGAAAGAAAGAAAGAAAGAAAGAAAGAAAGAAAGAAATGAAGAAAGATAGAAAGAAAGAAGGAAGAAAGATAGAAAGAAAGACTTGACAGGGAAGAAAGAATGAAAGAAAGAAAGAAAGAAAGAAAGAAAGAAAGAAAGAAAGAAAGAAATGTAATTTTATTTATATAGCGCTTTTAACAATAGTCATTGTCTCAAAGCAGCTTCACAAAATGAAACGAAAGAAAGAAAGAAAGAAAGAAAGAAAGAAAGAAAGAAAGAAAGAAAGAAAGTGGGAGGGAGGTGAAGAGAAGTTCAATATTTCTTCCCTGAACTTTGGCGACTCAATTAATCTGCATCATTATTAATTTAAAGAGAAGTCAGGAAGTGAAGATGTAGGAAATGGAGGAAGGAGAGGAAAAGCAATTGATTTCTGTTCTCAGCTGTTCTCTTTAAATGTGTAGGAATGGGAGCAAAGCAGAATGAGGTCAGTGTGCACAGAGAGAGAGAGAGAGAGAGAGAGAGAGAGAGAGAATCATTTGTTCATTTGTCTAGGCATTCTGATAAAAGTCTTCATGTCTCTCTTTACACACCCCTTGCAGGTGCTTCAGTCCTCCTCCAGGAGAACACACTACACCCGCACATGTAAGCATGGTTGTAGGTGTATCAGCGCTTATCCATGGTGCTGCTGAATTCTCGATTCTGATTGGTCAGAAGATGATGATTATTTACACAGCAGCTCTGACATTAGTGCCATTTGTAATTCACATCCCAGGTGTATTAACACACATGTTCCCATTGCTTTGCATCAGGCTGTGTCACAACACACACTCACTGAATATTGTTCTATGAGATTTAGGGTAGTGTATGTATTCTCTCAGCTCTGTAGAATGAGGTTACTACAGTACAGTGGGGAACAGGTACAGTGTAAATAAGTAATGTTCCAGTTCCTCACACACAGCATCTTATCTGAGTCAGCTAGCACAGTGTAAGTACAGTGATACACTCATCCCAGGCACTGTCACAGGAAACACAACTCAACTTCAGTGGGAGAGAAAGAACGAAAGAAAACATATGGATGGTGCAGCATATCAAAGGATGAAAGTGTATAAGGTTAGAAAGAAAGAAAGAAAGAAAGAAAGAAAGAAAGGATGGATGGATGGATGGATGGACATAAGGTTGAAGGCAGTGTATGAGGACAGGGAAAAGAAAGAAAGAAAAGAAAGAAAGGATGTATGGATGGACATACATCCAAAAGGCAGTTTATTAGGATAGGGAAAAGAAAGAAAAAAAGAAAGAAAGAAAGAAAGAATGGATGGGTATATGTTTGAAGGCAGTTTATGAGGATGGGGAAAAGAAAGGAAGAAAGAAAGAAAGAAAGAAAGAAAGAAAGAAAGAAAGAAA
This sequence comes from Clarias macrocephalus, assembly GCA_011419295.1. Classification (NCBI taxonomy): domain Eukaryota; kingdom Metazoa; phylum Chordata; class Actinopteri; order Siluriformes; family Clariidae; genus Clarias; species Clarias macrocephalus. The sequence goes on along the minus strand of JAAGKR010004511.1, from coordinate 32,166 downwards.
GAAAGAAAGGATGGATGGATGGATGGATGGGTATAAGATTGAAGGCAGTTTATGAGGATGGGGAAAAGAAAGAAAGAAAGAAAGAAAGAAAGAAAGAAAGAAAGAGAAAAAAGGATGGATGGATAGATAGGTATAAGATTGAAGGCAGTTTATGAGGATGGGGAAAATAAAGAAAGAAAGAAAAAGAAAGAAAGAAAGGACGGATGGATGGATGGATGGGTATAAGATTGAAGGCAGTTTATGAGGATGGGGAAAAGAAAGGGAGAAAGAAAGAAAGAACTCATGAATGGAATGATGGATAGAAAGATGGATGGAGCATATCAAACAAAGTATAAACAGTGAGTGTGAGGTTAAGAAAGAAAAAAAAGAAAGAAAGAAAGAAAGAAAGAAAGAAAGAAAGAAAGAAAGAAAGAAAGAAAGAAATGGATGAATGGATGGATGGGCATAAGGATGGAGGGATGAAGGCAGACTGGGAATGTGGGGAAAAAAGGAAGAGTTCAAGGAAAGAAAGAATGAAGTGATAGAAGGAGAAACATTAACTGTGACATAAAATTAGAGTTTAAGAAAGAAAGGATGATGGGTGAGCATATGCATGGATGGATGAAGGGAGAGTGTGACGATGTGAAAAAGAAATAAAATTGAATGAATGAAGAAAGAGGCAGCATAGTGGCTTAGTGGTTAGCACTGTCACCTTGCACTTCAAGGGTCCAGGTTCGATTCCCGTCTCTGTGTGCACGGAGTTTGCATGTTCTCCGCGTGCTTGGTGGGTTTCCTCCTGGTACTCCGGCTTGCTTCCACAATAAAAAGATCTGAAGATTTGGCTAATTGTTGTTCCCAGATTGAAGATAGAGTATGGTGATGGGAAAAGAAATAATGAAGGGATAGAAGGAGAAACAATGAATGTGAGAAGAGTTTAAGAAAGAAAGGAAGAAAGAAAGACAGAAAGAACATGGTAGGATGGAGGGAGGATTTCTGGGAAGCAAAGAGAAAGAAATTCATTTAAACATCCACGCCCTCTCGCTCTCTCTCTTTCTCTCTCTGTCTGTAGCACTGGTGAGCAGTAAGCTGTGGGTGATCGAGCGTCAAGCGTTTCAGAGGATCATGCAGAGGAGCAGCGTTCTGCGCATCACTCAGGCTGTGGAGGTTCTCCGCAGGTCAGATCCTTAAAGCTGCACAATGGGAACAACACGTTCATGAACAAACCTTACTAGAAAACCGAGGTGAATTCTGGGCCGTTTCTTCTTTCTTTTTCTGTTTATTCCCATTTTCAGCGTGCCGATGCTCTGCGCCTTACCAGACGATAATCTCGTTAAAATCTCAGATGCTCTGCAAGAGGTAAGATCTTCCACCCTGGCAACCTCACATATCGTACAGTAGCTTCATAGTTTACTTTCAGATTATTCCTTTATTTTTTACAACACACACCTTTCTGGCAGCGTCATTACAGCGACGGTGACTACATTGTGAGACACGGCGTTCCTGGAGACGCATTATTCGTTGTGAACAGTGGCCAGGTGAGAAACCTCCGCACAGACGGGGATACACAGGGATAACATTGTTTCTCTCTCATAGGAAGGGACGCTTTAATAAAACATTTGGGATTTGACCTTGGATTCGAAAAACCAGAGCAAGACTAATTTGGACTTACGTGTCTGTCTGATCGTCCATCAGGTGCGAGTGTTAGAGAGGCGCTCGGTGAGTGAGGACAGTGTGTGTGTGTCCATCCTTTCCAGTGGAGACAGCTTCGGGGACAGAGCTCTGAAAGGGTAAGAAAACTACAGAGGTGCAAGCCCTCCAGCAGGGGGCGATGACCTCTACCACACCACGCTGTGGCAGCTTCTTCAATTTGCAGTGTATAAAGGGTTTAATCTTTAATCTACACCTCTTTTCGAAACAAATAATTAGACCCATTTTCAGGAGCAGAGTGGAGGACCACTGTTAGGCCATGAATACACTTTAGGTTTAGAAACATATATATGAAGTGATGTACAGTACGAAACAAATGCAGATTCAGACAGTGGCTTGTGTTAGACCTCTATTACTAAAAATGATTAAATAAAGGTTGTAAATGCGTCACCATGCCAAGCACCCGCTACATTCTGAAGTTAATAAATGCAGCCTTGCTTTGTTACATAAGCCTTGTATTTGAAAAGAAAAAAAAAAAACACAGACTTATTCTTGCCCCTGCAGGACGCCGGTTCTAATGCAAATCGCTACTGTAGAGATTTCTTTCTAATGCATTAAGCTGTTACCCCAAACCGACCCAACGCCAGTTCTCACTGAGTGCATTGTTCAGCTTTGAGATAAGCACCTGCAGCGGCCTTGTTTGCGAATACATTTCTGTCTTGTATTCTTTCTAACCCAGAGTCGACACTTTACTCTGTTGCCTTTAGGTACAAAGGCTTCACTCAATGTTTTTTCTGCTGTGCATGAACAATATGTCCGCCACATTAGATGTTCCAGGCAGGAAAAGCAATGATGATGATGATGATGATGATGTCCTATAGTTGCTATTAGGTTGTTGTTCACCCAAAACATAACCTCTGGAAAATCATTGGGTTTGAAAGTAAAAGCAGCTGTGATAAAATCATGTTGGCATAAAGTTGAATGCGTAACCCCAAATCCATATTACTGTACCTCAAAACAACAGAACATCGATGTTTATTTGTATGTACTGTATATCGCACAAATTCACACAAATCCAGACTGAAGATCAGGATGAACACGACATCCGAGTCTATGTACTACTGTGGTGTAATACCTTGTTTGCACAACATCCAAACTGCACAATCTCAGGTGTTAATCAGGTGTTTTCTTCCCACATTTTCTGACTTGAAGGAAGTTATTTTGCAGTGTGTGTCATTTGATGAAGCAATTTACACTTGCTGGCCAAAAAAAGAAAAAAAAAGTCTCTCTTTCAGAAGAGTCAAATGAATGGGATAAATCATTGCAAAGAAAACAACTAAGGAGATTTAGAATTACGGGAATTGAGTTACAAACCCTTTAGAACATTATTAGACCCTGGAGGGATAATTGGATAAGCTAAGATTGGACTTTGGAGCAATGGACAAAGGTCATGTGGTCTGATGAGCTCAGATGGATCCTATTCAAGTGTGTGTCAGGTCTAGATGTTTTGTGAGAATAAAATGAAGTCAGCTGATGACCTGAATGTACTGAATCATCAGGATTTCACTATCTATGGAGTTTTTCTTCCCTGATGGCGCAGATATATTTTTGTGAAAGAGTTGTTCTTGGAGCATGATGAATCATTTTCACGCATGAACTGGACTCCACATTGAGTGCTGTAATCAAAACTAAAGGTGATGAAGTTAGGAGATAAACATAAATGGTATCAATAATTAATGCTATCAAGTTATATTTGCAACATTGTATTGGGTGTTATTTGTTCAACATGATCCCAATATCATTTCGTCAAAGTAATTCTGAACTATGTACTAACGGTGTCCCTGCGTCCGCTACGTTGCCAAACTGAAGTTGTCACAACATTATAATGACCAAAAAAATTTTCTTTTTTTTTTTTAGAGAGGTTTCAAGGTCTTTGAGTATCGTTTCTGCAGGTGATGTCACATGTCTGGTCATAAACCGAGAGTAAGTATTTAATGTAAAATAATATATATTTCTAATAATATCTTACAACAATTGAGTTGTTGGTTGTTAGTGCACAAGATATCATGTATAGACAACGTCCTGCATTACTCTGCACTCAGCATTAACATATTCTTAGGTCTGTTATGAGGTTTACAGGAACATCTGCAGATGCTAAGGAGATCGGAAGCAGTGAGGCCAAAGTCAGGTATCCCCCAAACTCCAGGCACCTCTCTGTTAGAATTCATACATTTAAATGTGGTTCTATTTGTCTCTAAAGCTGTAATAATAATCTTATAATCCACTTCTAAAATTCTGACTCCCGATTGGTCAGAATTGGATCATTTTCCATAACGCCAGCTCTGATAGTAACTTGTACACCAGGTCCAAGATAGCTCAAGTCACCTGAAATAATAGCTTATAGAGGCTTATAAATATATTTATTGCATCCTGGCAGGCTATATATGTCATGGGCTTTACTCAACAGGTCACTTATTTTGGATTGTTTGCAGGACGCACCCAATGGAACTTGATATACTCCTTCTGGGGGATTTATACAATCACCACCAAAATGGGCCAATATGATCTTAAGACATTGCAGATGCAAAATTGCGAAGGGATTGTTGATATCTCAAACGGTTCAGCCGTGGCTAGGTCTTAAACGTATGGTGAAAAGTGGCGAATTAATTGTATATAATGCAACCACAGGGGGCACAATCCAGTGTCTTCTTGTGCCAGTCCCAAGTCTGGATAAATGCAGAGGGTTGTGGCAGGAAGGCCATCTGACGTAAAACATTTTCCAAATCGAATGATGCGAATCATTAACAGGACTTCCATGGTATTGGTATTTCCCCTTTTAATGCATGTACCTACTGTATTTATGGTGCGCCTGGGTGGCAGTAGTATCTCCAGCCGGGTGGTAACTATATTATTAATCTTACTATCCACTTTTGAATTCTCAATTCAGATTGGTCGGAATTGGATAGTTTTCCATATTACCAGCTCTGATAGTACCTCGTAAACCGGTTCCAAGGTAGCTCAGGTCAACTGGAGGGGAAAGAAAGGCTTATAAATGTATTCATTGCATCCTGGCAGGCAGCAGAAGACTGTAAAAATGCACAGCCTACTTTTATACTGAACATGAATTTGAAATCCACAGGAGTGCAGACGGAGGTGACAGACTGCGCCGTGTCTCTCTCGGTGACATTCAGGTGCTGTGTAAACTTGGAGAAGGACGGTACAGCAACACACATCTGGTATATATAGAATAGAGGAGTGCTAATTGTATAGCTATTAAAGGCGTATATCCAAAGGTGTTATCCACAGTTCTGTGATTTTTTTTTTTTTTTTGCAGTCTCTTAGGATTTTCCACTTTATCCTCGCACTCTGTTCATCTTTTTCTTTCCTCAGGTACATTTAAAGAATGACCCCAGTCACGTGTTTGTGCTAAAGATTATAAGTAAACATGCTTTAATGAACTCGGGCAACAGAGCACGTATCCTCACTGAGAAACAAATCCTGCTGGATGCCACCTGTCCATTCATCGTCAGGTCAGTTCTCGTTGTTCACAAAGGCCAAGGACTTCCTGTCCTATAGATTTTACATGTCCATTTAAGTTGTCCTGTTCGTCTCTTTTTTCAGGTTATATTCCACCTTTAGAGATCCCAAGTGCTTGTACATGTTAAAGGAGGCATGCCTGGGTGGAGATCTGTGGACTTTACTGAGAGAGCGGTAACTCCTGGTCACAAACATTAACTCCTTCTGTTGCCACTTTAATAGGAACACCAGCACACCTGATTCAATCAGTCAAATCGTTTGATACAGGTCAAGTGGTTAACATGAATAATCCAATTAAAGGGGAATGGTGATCTAGTGGAATGTTTGTTAGTGATAATGTGGCTGGTTTGACTATTTCAGGAACTGATGATATCCAGGGATTTGCATATAATAGAACAGAGTTCAAGTGAACAGCAGTTGATTAGGGTGGTTGGAGTAGAATGGCCAAACTGGTCTGAGCAAACACAAGGCTATGACTATCCAACAGCCACTCATGACAACCACGGTAATTAGAAAAGCATCTCCGAACACACAAAACATTACAGCTGAAGCAGCAGATCGCCTTGGGTTCCACTTATTTAAACCAAGTTCAGGAATCTGACTGCTCACTCAAAGATCTTTTTCCAACATTTAACTTACAAATTTTGGTATGGTGTTTCTATTAAAATGTATTTTTGCAATGCAAAATTAATACGCATCATATTATCATACAGTATTGTTAATTATAAAATAATTCAACATTGGTGTGTTACTATAACGTGAGAAAAGCGTTTGTTTTTAGGGGTCCGTTTGATGAAAACGCAGTCCGTTTCTACACCACCTGTGTTCTGGAGGCTTTGAGATTCCTCCACGACCAAGGCATCGTCCACAGAGACCTGAAGCCAGAGAACGTGCTGCTGGATCAGAAAGGATACGCCAAACTGGTGTAGTGTTCTTTTCTTCACGTTCTCTACAGACCAGTGCTGAAAGGACGACCCTTCACAGTACCTGTTCTCCACTTTATTTCTCAGAAAGAGAGATAGCAATAGGCAGCACGCACTGTCGCCTTGCACCTCCAGGGTCTGGGTTCGATTCCTGCCACGGGGTCCGTGTGCATGGAGTTTGCATGTTCTCACCGTGCTTGGTGGGATTCCACGGGGTACTCTGGTTTGCTCCCACAGTCCAAAGCCATGCAGATTAGGCTAATTGGTGTTCCCAAATTGTAGTGTGTGAATGAGAGTGTGAGTGTGTCCTGAGATGGATTGGCACCCTGTCCAGGGTGTATCCCGCCTCCTGCCCTAAGTCTCCTGAGATAGGCTCCAGGACCCCCATCAACTTGCATACAGAATCCGGCGGTATAGATGATGAGCAATATTCAATCATCCAAGTTCATTGATTTGTATATACAGAAGGATTAAGCACAAAATATTAGCCACTTATATCTCACATCTTCACATGGTATCACATCTTCTCATGAGAATAGAATAGAAAAATATAAGCTGTGACTTTCTCCCTCTCTCTCAGGCAGGCTTCGGCTCTGCTACGCAGCTTGGTTCTCTCCAGAGAGCCTGGTCATTCTGTGGCTCGACAGCTTACCAGGCTCCAGAGATCATACTGCACAAGGGCCACGGTGTGATGGCGGATCTCTGGGCTTTAGGAGTCTTTGTATATGAATTACTCAATGGCAGGTGAGAGTTATAACCCTTCTCCACATAGCGTACTCCTTTCAAAAATGCATAAGCAAATTACGTCCAAATAAAATTCTAATACATTTGCTCCCTAATCAAGAAATGCTCGTTTGTGTCTTGTAAATATTTTAAATTTTAAAATAATCCATTATCTCAATTTCAACTTGCCTACTTTCATGTCTCTGTATTCCAACACCACCCTGCAGTCCTCCATTCCCGGGCCCAGATCAGCTAAAGATCTGTGCAGCCGTTTTGAAGGGAATCGATGCTGTAGAGTTCCCAGAGGCCATCAGCAATCCTGCAGCTGATTTCATTAAACATCTCTGCAGGTAAAAATGTCAGGAGTGTTTATCAGTGAGGGAAGAGCTTCAATCTATTGAGGCTTAGCTTTCATCAATAGTGGCTCAGAAAGTTATTGTTGGTAAAAAATTTACATCGACAGTAAACACTGATAAGGATACAAGCTGTTAAATGGAAATCCTCCCATGGAAAATATGCATACAATAATGGCATTCATGTTAAATTGCCGACAATGGTAAACTAAAAGTGAGTTTTGATGAGTCAGAACAGTTGGATGTTTTCTAAGAAACCTGTACGTGTGATCTGTATATTACTAGAAGGAGAAGCCATGATAGCTAATCACTAAATCCAGTGAGAGCTGTCAGAACCAATGCCTGGGGAACACCAATTCATGAAACTCCAAGTGAAAGAAATTGAACCTTTCTGTGATATTTGATAGGAGTGCAGCTAAAGAGAACTGGATATTAAAAAAGTTTTCGTTAAAAGCTCGGAAACTTTCCTCACAAGGAGAAGAGAGAACAAAGAAAGTGTGTCTCTTCTACTGAAATTAATCTTAAGACAAATTAAATTTTGCCCCAAGATTAATTTCAGATTTTTTAAAGATACTGTATACAATTGCTTGCATACTCATATCATATTTTTAATGATTCAATCCGAAACTGAATCGGAAAAAAATGCGGTGTTTACTGACATGTCCAATACCCTGCCATTCAGGCATGTGCCATGTGCTTTTCATTTATTAATGACCCTGCTCTAGACCTGTCTGACTCACCCCGGGTGCTCTGCTTCTGGTCGGAGATCTCGTCAAATGGAGGCCCCATGTGGTCTGCTTGGGACATGTGGTGACTGGGGACGGTTCCACTTGACCATGAAGACGGTTCTGGACTCGGCTGATGCAGACAGCTGTCCTCTGAGGACATGTGACTGTAGTTGCTCAATAGTTCAGGCCTGAAATTCCTACAAACACGTTTGTACCTGAGCTTCAAATAACGAAAGTAGACTTTAATTAACTAAATTAACTGTTATACTGAACTTCCAGCCTCCTAACACACAGTATAACTGCAGATCAGTTCCAGCTATCCGTTACCACCCAAATGAAGATGGGTTCCCTGATGAGTATGGTTCCTCTCAAGGTTTCTTCCTATTGTTATCTCAGGGAGTTTTTTTTTTCTTGCCACTGTCGCCCTCGGCTCGCTCACCAGGGACAATTTGACAATTCTGACTTACACATATTGTCTCACATTTTATACTGTACTTATTTCCCTATATGAATAAAATTGAATTGAATTGACTTAAAAATATTAATAGTGCTGTCATAGTATTGCTTAATATGATGAGCTACTTCTTTGCAGTATTATGACAATTTTGTCTATTTCAAATGTGGAGAAGTTCAAGGGGGTAAATACTTATGCAAGCCACGACACTCTCTACCGTATCTCTGAGGATAGATATTATTCCACACTGCTCTGTTTTATTCAGCAGATTTGTGCGTCTTTATCTGATGTGATTTATCGTCTCACTTTCAGAGAGAATCCCAAAGAGAGACTGGGCCAGAGGAGCGGCGTCAGAGACGTCCAAGTCCACAAGTAAGTGCTCAGAGATAGTAGAGGATTTCTTTTTTTTTTTTTTTTTTTGCGAATTTAGAAATTTGTTGCAGATTATTGGATGAAATTCCTGTTTGTGGTCCTGTGATGCAGGTGGTTTGAAGGATTTGATTGGGATGCTGTGTGTAAAGGTTCATACGCGCCACCGATATTACCACATGTAAGAAGAGCAAAGCGTCTTTAGACACACCAAGAGGACCTTGTTATGAATTTGGCATTATTCCTAGCATGGTCTGGTTTGTTACTGCATCATTCTGTTGTTTTTCTGTCTCGCAGGTCCCAGGCTTTTTGGATGGTTCCAGCAGCGAGAATCACACTGATTCATCACCAGGACATGACTCGGACTGGGACAAAGACTTTTGATCTGTCTATTGCTCATATATTATATTATATGATAGATCATGTGAAATGACTGTTATAATGAGCATTCTTCTTGGGGGAAAAAAGTGATAAAATTTTAGCAAGTCAGAATCTGACTTACTTTAAATGTAATAAACAAGTATTTAAATGATTTTCTATCTAAATAAATTTGTTTCTATGATTTGGATAAGTTACTGGTATCCTCCTGTTAAAGTGAAATTAATAATCTAATAAAATCGAATCTAATAAAAGTTTAATCTTATTATTCTCTTCATAAGCATAATTGTTTATTTAATTAAATTCTATTTATTTTTAAATGGGTCACAGTCTAGTGGGGCACAGTGGCTTAGTAATTAGCACCTTGAGGGTCGGATGTTCGATTCCCACTTCGCATGTGTGTGCATGGAGTTTCCTTGCTCTTCCTTTGCTAGGTGGGTTTCCTCTGGGCAATCCAGTCTCCTCCCACAGTCCAAAGACATGCAGATTAGGCTAACTGGCATTTCCAAATAGCCAGTAGTGTGTGTATGAGTATGTGTGTGTGTGTGTGTGTGTGCTCTGTGAAGGATTGGCACCCAGTCCAGGGTGTACCTATGTCCTACATCTCCTGGCATTGGCTCCAGGCCCCCTGCGACCCTGTATACAGGATAAAGTGGTGTAGACGATGAGTGAGTGAGCTCACAGTGTGTTTCACTCATTTTCGGTGGCCTCAAGAAGGATTCTAAAACAGTAACATGACATATGTTTGTAGTCCTCGGTTCGAGCCCCTACACTGCCAGGTTGCCACTGTTGGACCCTTGAGCAAGGACCTTCACCCTCAAGTGCTCAGCTACAATCGTGCACCCTTATCCGGTAAATAACTGCCACAAAAACAACTATATATATATCAAATTTAGTTTTGCATCATATATTTGTAGTTTTAACTGTAAAAGTTGTATTTTTGTAACAATTTTGTAAACAATAATGTCTTTTTAATATTTATTATTGCGAGTATTATTACTATTATAAAACTGATGCTAGTGCAAAAAAACCTGCATAGTAAAAGTTTTTCATTAAATAATATGCGCCAGATTCCGCCATAACATTATAACCTCAAAACATTAAGATCATTGTTTTGTCAGTTTCCCTCATGCCAACGAAACAGCTAGGACCCCTCCAGGCATGGACCCAAGGAGGTGGCCTCTGAAGGTGTGCTGTGGCGTCTGGCACTATATATAAGTGCTGGGAGTTGCAGGGTGGGGACTCAATGACTCAGACTTGTTTGTCCAGCACATCACATGGACACTCGATTGGATTGAGATTTGGAGGCTGGATCAACAAAATGAAATTCTTTAACTGTTGGCCTCATATGCAGCAAGCCGTGGTGTACTGACTGTTCTGGTGCCTTTCTATCATAGGCAGCCTTAACATTTTTTTTTCTGATTCTGATATGATTCTGTCACCAGTGCAATTAATAATCAGTGTTAATATTTGGAGGTTTTCTTGTTAATATACATGAATATCCATCCAATCCCCCAAGGATGCAAAATGTGTGTGTGTGTGTGTGTGTGTGTGTGTGTGTGTGTGTGTGTGCACTAATCCTGTGCAGGTATTATCTTTTGTGCAAACAGCTCGCCTTTTACCAACAGAGTAAAATAACTGGTTCAAATAAAGACTTTCATCTTGGAAAGCAACAAATGTAATGTAAATGCAACTTCCCCCAATGTTTTTTTGTTTCCATGCAAAAGCCTAGAATGCCTTTAAACCACACCATGCCCTTCAGACTTGGGCGTTCAGTGAGCTCCAAAACCGTGAACTCTCTCCAAAAAAAAACTACAAATCATGCCCCCACACTGCTACAGTAATTTGAATCCTGAAACGTCTACAGTAGCTGTTGTTAAAGTATTTGCGGGGTATGATCACATGTATACTGCTGCCAAAGTACATCGGAATAAACATACACCTCTTTCTTTCTCCAAATAAGGAAAATGAATATCTGCATACTCCGGGCAAACGTAATATAATATTTTCATAAGCGATCCAATGTGGCTGAATTACAACAAAAAAAGAGCGGGCCAAAATTCTTCCACAGCGATGTAATGTGACGCTTGATTGCAGTTGTCTCTGCCAAGGGTGGCACGACCGGTTATGATCTATGATAGAGCAAAAGAGAAAGAGAGAAAAAAAAACAAACAGAATGGTCTAAATTAACGTACTAAAATTCAAAATTGTGCTGATTGGCTCACATCATCAACTTTTGAATTTTAGTATGTCAATTTAAACCATTCTGTTTTTTTTTCTCTCTTTCTCACGCTTACCATACAGCGCTGTAAAAAAGTATTTGCCCCTTGATGATTTTTTTTTCTTTTGATTCAGATCATGAAGGGGCAAATACTTTTTCACCGCACTGTACGTTAAGGGTGAAAAAGAGAGAAAAGTCTAAATTGGTGTTCTAAAATTCAAATTGTGTTGATTGATTCACATCATCAACTTTTGCGTTGAATAGCACAAAATAAAACACTCCAGCTTAAATGTTGCCGGGAGCAGCAAACAAAGTATCTTGTACTGTAGCTAAGTTCTTAGCTAATGTTAACGGATAAAATAAGAGGGCAGCTAAATATTTCTTTCCTTTTCAGAACAGCTTAAAAGATAACAGCTAATAAAAATAGTGTAGGTGTTTCAAGTCCAGTTACAAGGATAAAATGTTAGAGCCATTGGGTGCACATGGTCCTTCAGAATTGTTCGGTAGTCCTCGGCGGTGACGCGCCCATCTAGCTGTGCCTGGGGAATGCCATGATATCGCAGCCCAAACCACCACTGATCCACATCCATTGAAACCGACGTTTGGCATTGGCACGAGTGACCAAAGGTTTGGCTATAGAAGCCCGGCCATGTATATTGACCCTGTGGAGCTCCCGATGAACAGTTTTGGTGGAAACAGGAGAGTTGAGGTCACAAAGACTCGCTGTCTTGGTCACAGATGCGCCAGCAAGACGCACCAACAATTTGTCCTCTTTTGAATTCTGGTACAGTATGTCACCCATAATGTTGTGTGCATTGCAATACTTTAAGCAAACTGTGGGGTTTGCAACAATGACCATAGTCAAAGCACTATATGAATAAAATTTAACTGAATTTCAACAATATATTTAAAAATCTGATTGGCTAATTTCACCTCATTTACCTGGACCCTAAAGAGACAGGTTTTGCATCAGAAAAGGTTTTGGAGGAACAGGAATGTTTTTTTAAGGAAAATAATTTAAGGAAAGTAATTTAATATGGCAGGACACTGGCTTAGTGGTTAGCACTGTCTGGACACCTCCAGGGTCCGGGTTCGAAACCCACCTCAGGATCTGTGTGCATGGAGTTTGTATGTTCTCCCTGTGTTTAGTGGGTTTCCTCCAGCGCTCCAATTCCTCACACAGTCCAAAGACATGCAGAGACGGCTAACTAGCGTTCTCAGGTTGTCCATAGTGTGTAAAAACAATGGTCACTATTGGCCTCCACGGTCTCTAGCTGGACTATAGCAGTTCTTGGTTGGATGGATGGATATAATATTTTTTGCGAACTATAACACCTTTGCTGCCTTAATATTAACCAATTACGTGGACACTTTAAATAAAATATTACACCAAGCCACAAATGGACTTCATACAATTTTACTATAGATAGTTTTTTTCAGAGACTCCAGTTTTTAATTAAATTTCCCACAGACATATTCAGAGTGCATCTAAACTGAAGATTACTTTAACAACTTTGACATTTCTGTTGCTTCTAATTAATTTAATATTGGTGAATTTTACTAACAAATTCCTTCTACTTCTGTTAAGCTCAAATGAAAAAAAAAAAGTACTTTATTTAAATAAATTATTTAAGAAAAAGCGTTATATGTCTTATCTAGCAAATTCCCTCTTCTTGTGTTAAGTTCAAATAAAAAAAAGTACTTTTATTAGATGATTTAATAAGTATTAATAATTTAGAAAACAAGCATTTGGGGGGGGGGGGGGTCATATGTATATGCAAAATTTTTACAGGACTAAAATGTTCTACAAGATGAACTGAATACTTTAAAAAGTTCAGCTACTGACAAAACTAATGAAAATTTCCTTCAATCAATAAAGTATCTAAAACCTGTCAAAGAAATATTTTTATAATAATTAGAAATTCTAAGTGACTTATAGAAAAGGTGCCGATAATTAAACATGTATTATAATTTACACTCTACTAGTTTAATAAATATATATATATATATATATATATATAGTAGGGTGAATAAGTTGCTAAAGTGAAATGACGTCACACCGGCGCTCACACCGGGACGCTGATGACGCAGCTGCTGCTGGAGAGGCGCGAGGGCGGTGTTTGTGCCGGGGGTCCGGAGCGCGTGAGGGGTAACTGGGATAGAGCTCAGTTCGGTTTCCGGCGCGTGTGGGAACACTGTAACTCTGCGGTGCTTTGATCTACTGCACATCTAACACAGGTAACACGACTTCTTACACTTTTCACACGACACCGGGAGACATTACTCACACTCTGAGGTGGTTTCAGGGAGATACAAACTTTTGCTCAGCTCATTCATTCGCGGAAAGTCGCCCAACACCGCCAACGTGCCTCCATGCGAGATGTTAACGGCAACATGTCCGCCATCAGACACTAATGCAAAAATCTTAAAGGAAACTAAACGACATGGAAACAAAGTTACAAGTAGACAGTTTTCAGTCGCGCGCTCGGTTTTCTTTTTTTTTTTTCTCGTCGTACGTGACACGTGGACGCGCGCTGCAATGCACAGCTGCGCTGACTGCAACATACACACACACACACACACACACAGAGCGTCACAGCGTGTTACAAAGCGTCAGCAAAAGCGTTAGAGACGTTAGAAAGCCCAGGGTTATATTTCAGGTTATATTTTAGTTAAAACAATCACAATAAATGTATATAATCATTTTAATGGCTCAGTGGTGGGATGATTATTAAAGCAAGCAACGTATACAGCATGACAAATCCACTCAAAATAAACCCGTTAAAAAAAAAAAGTTATTATCCAGAACTTCTGGTTTTGTGCAACGCCTCAGGCCACGTACAGTTTTAGAGTAATTTTAACTTTTGTATGTCTTGCATATATATATTATATATATTTGACTTTTAAAGCCCCCATAAAAGCCCAAAAAACAAAAAGTGCCGTCATATGCAGTAAATTACTTTTGTTAAGTTCAAATTTTAAAGATCTAATTTTTGAATTGTTAAAATGTTACCTTAACAAATCCACTTGAACTTAATAAATCCATGTATTAGATGAAATTTGAAAAGCATCTTATGTGTCTGATGCAGTAAATGACTTCCACTTTTGTTAAGTTTAAATATTTTAACACTAAAAAGTACTTTTATGAAAAAGTTTGGAAAAAAATTGCCTTATTTAGTGCATTTCCTCTACTTTTGTTTAGTACAAATAAAATAAAAAAAATGTAAAAGTACTAGTTTAGATCAAATGTAATACAATGAAAGAAAATTAAAAAGTACTTTTATTAAATAAAAGTAAAAAAAAAAAACTTTTACTGCATCTTATGTAGTAAATTCCTTCTACTTTTGTTAAGTTCAAATTTTATCAGCATTTTCTTAACATTTTAGCAAGTCAAAAAGTTCTAGAAGAACTGAATACTTATATCCTGCACTTATTAGCATCTGAATTATCAAAAGTAAATATGGACAGGTAAAAAGTTTGCAAGTTCAGCAACCTGTCAAAGAAATGTAGCTTAAAATAATTAGTCGCTGTATCGATCGAATTAAACTGTATTCAGGTTTTGTCGACTATATGAAACTGTAATTTTATATATTAAAAAAAAAAATAGCTGATTATGTATCCTGTGTTGTGCAAATCCAGTATGGAGTCATTGGGTATTCCCCTCGCTCTCCTTACATAAGTGCACTACTACTCCCTTATGACTTCATATTAGATTTAGATTAGTTACGGTCATTGTGCAAAGTACATCTACAAAGTCAATGATGTGCTTTAAACATCTAGGCAGAAGTGTAATATCTTTGTACAATAAATAGGAGATGCCATAAAATAAGGTTATGGGATGTGCGTGTCTTATACATCAGAGGGTGCAGTAAATATATATGTAAATATATATATATATATATAATATTAGTGTATATGGTCAGTCTCCTGTGTTCACTCCCATCAAGAAGTCATTTTTTCCCCCGGCAGTCCGAACACCCACCCCGTGTTTTTACCTTCTTTCACACCATTCTGTGTAAACCCTAGCGACTGTCGTACTTGAAAATCACAGGAGGTCAGAAGCTCCTGAAACTCTCCTATATTTCTCCAGCTGTTTCAGATGCTTCCTGTAGGATGTTCAGTTATTGTAGTGGATTTCGATCCAAGGTATAAATCACCATAAATGAGATGCCAGGGATCACGGGGCACCATGTGTGCGCACGCATTCATATTCAATGCACATGTCAGAGCAGCAAATCCACCATACTGGCAGATAGAAAACCTGAAGGAAGCCCACAAGAACATTCAGTGCTCCACAGAGACCGTGACCTGCTGCTCAGGATTAGCACCAGGACCTTGGAGCCTTGCGGAAGCTAGGATTAATTTTCCTGCACACTTTCTACATGCACGATAAAAGGTATTACCTAATGGCTTCCACACATTAGTGTGTGTTGTGATTAATATACCTGTACGTGTGCACAACACTTTAATGGCTTCTACATGCCTGCTGCATGTCCTGCAGCGACCCGTTTATGATTCAGCCTGTGTTTCAGGAAGCGCTTGTGCAGCTGTATACCATCAACATTAATAAAGGAGGAAGCAGTGAGGGAGAGCGAGAGCGAGCAGCTGGGAGGGAGGCAGACCTGTCTGGTCAGGCAATTCTGAAACTGATGCCAGTTTGATATCAGTCAGACGTTTTGCTGTGAGGGTGTTTGTGTGTTGTGAAATGGGATGTGAGCTGAAATGTCAGGAGTGAGAAATCTCTCCTTGGAAATATGATCACTAGCTTAAACAAGCCCAGTGCTTGGTTCAGACCGTGGTTCTCTAATCTGAAAAATTTCATTACTAAATGTTCTTTAAGCTTCGTTTAGTAATTACAGAACAGAGACAACATGGTGGCGCAGCAGGTAAAGTTTGTTTTCTCACACCTCAACCTTATCCGGGTTTCATCCAGGTTCAAACTGCCTTCTAGGTGTGAACAAGTGTGTACATGGCGTCCTGGAATATACCGGGGGAACCATTTAGAGTTTGTCTTCCACTTGCACCCTGAATTCTGGATCCACTGCCACCCTGATCAGCATAAAGCACTTAACTCGAAGATGGACGTCAGCCAGGTCTTTCATTCATGCTCCCCTCCTTTTCTGTGCTTGGCCCCATTATTTCCTCAATCATTCTCTCACTGGGTCTCTCCTCCTTTCCAGTTTTACTTCGGAAGTCATCAGTTCTGCGCGCCTAGCCGCTCTGTGTGCAATCCGCACTCGCTCTTTGGATTCCCAGTGTATTTGCATGTTTTACCTCGGAGCCGAGGTAGTGTTGCGGAACGAGGTTGAGACATGCTGTTGTTATGGGTGGAAACTCCGCAAGAATGACAACCGCCTGGTGAAGAAAGGAGTCGTACTCATCTTTCTGGAATTTTCATGTCATTCACCGCCAAAGGGTGCGGCTCTTAGTCGGAGATGTACGTTTTCGCATTCCAAAATTGATTTTCTTATACCAAAGTGAAAGGGAAACTGGATTTCTTTTAAACGAATGATGAAGCTCTTTCATTTGAAGATATTGCTCTCATTCAATGTGGATCTATTGTTGGCGTTTTCTTTCATTGTGAGAAAAGAAACCCACTTACAGTCCTTTCTAAAGTAAGATGTTTTTACCATCAGTGCAGGTTTTTCCAATCCCACTGCTTTTGAATTCTTTTGATTCTGGTTAACCTCAGGAGTATTTAAAAACGTGTGATCATGAACGGCGGTGTATAAATATCGCCGGTTTCCATAAAGCAGCTTATGCATAATGCATAATCCGAATAATCTCGGTGAAGTCAGGTTCTGGCTACTTCCAGGCCTGATTCAGATGCGTTTCTGTGTGTAGTTAACGCATGCTCCCTTTGAGCCAGCACATCTTCGCTTTTTCCCTCATACATGGTCTCAGATTAACCCATGAGCGGCTGGTGTCTCTGACAGGGGAGAATGAAGGCATGACGGTCCTTCCATCCAGAGAGAACACAGTCAGGGAGGCTGATGGCCGTCTGCATTTGAACAATATTTTATATCGTGCCACTTGAGAGCTGGATAAAGTTGATGCTTTACTGAAATGCATTTGCATTTTATTTTATCCGATGCATGCACAGGAGGCGTTTCTGGAGGAGGGAGGAAACCGGGGAACCCCGAGGAAACCCACGTGTAAATGAGACCATGTTTGACACTCCACATAGACACTGATCCAGAGCTCAAGATTCAACTGGTGAACTCTGGAGCTGTAAGCGTCAGTGCTACAGAATCACCGAGCGCTATTTTTGTCCCGCACTATCATTATGGTTAATACCTTATATTCTGTTAATCATTGTTAATGAGAAACCTGGCGCAGTGTTGGTGTAAACTGAGATCAGTGAATCATTATATCTCTCAGACACCCACTCAACAGCCGTTAGTCAGCAGCATCTGGAATCGAACCAGCGCAGAAAATTAATTCAGACGTTAAGAAAAAAAAAATCATAGTGATTCCTTGGTCTATCCGGCATGCCAGTCACAGACTGATTGATTGATTGATTGACTGATTGCACCAATAATGCGTGTGTGTATCCTATGATGAGTTGACGTGAATAGGCAGGAACAGTTCAGGTTCTGCACCAGACGTCTCATCCTCTGTCAACTCCGCCTCTGGCTTTGTACAACACCTCATAAAGACAGGAGAAAAGCAGGAGGGTGTTACCACACAGGAAATCCCACAGTAATCTCACTGTCACCTGGGTGTTGTCTATGTACGAGTTCAAAACTGTACACTTTGATGCAAAAAGACTTGATCTGGCATCTTAATAAGGGTCCTTCTGGTTGTCTGTCTGGGCGGCCGACCGCCAACAGAAAAGGTTACGGGATTGTGAGTAGACACTCTTTTGATCGGTACAAGTGAGTAAACCAGCCACGTCTACACTGAAGGTCTCTCGCATTGCCATGTAGCCTGACGTGCACCTCACTGGATACTGTATCTAACTACACATCATGGTGACGCAGACCACAACCACTGCGACTGGTCCACCTCACCTCTGGTCCTTTTCTCTCATTTGTGTGTTCAGTAAAAGTAACAGTTGTTCAGCGCCATCCACCAACTGCAACAAAATCCACTCGGTTTCATTCTGCATTGTTTGTAGTACCAAAAAAAAAAAAAACTCTGTAGTGGCATAGAAATCCAACTGCAGAGCAACGAAGATAGAATGTTTACAAGGCTGTAGTCCATTCACATAGTTTATGTCTTAGACTTGATGCAGAAGCATAAATCAGACTTTACTGTCACCAACCAGAGGTTGATTATTTTTCCCCCAACTGTAAATCTCACTTTATGTTCTTGAAAAGTGGCACTTCAAAAAAAAAAAAAATCTATTTCTAGTTATGTCTAATGTTAATGTCCACAAAACAATTCGGGGGCCTTTCTTACATTCCCAGACTGCGTGGGATCTGAATTCTAGACGGCTTATAAAGCGCAGGCTGACACAGACGGTCTACAAAGTTCCACTATTTAACTAGGACGTATTTACACACCTCACGATTTCCTACCAACTGTCAAGACTTGTTAAAAACCTCTCTGATGTCTTGCTCGTTAACTATGACCCGGATACTCGTGTCTTGGCAACCTGTGGCTACAGCGGCTGTGGGCCTGGCGTCACTTCCAGACGTCACCATTCGCAATGTAGAATCTGTCCGAACACAAAACACAGACCCAACTGAACAGGCAACCCATCATTACAGACTCATCACAAAGAAGTACAGACCACTTACTTTCAACAGCTAAAATCCACGAGCGAATAACTCCTGAACTGCTCGTGTATGATATGGTACAGCTTTAACTATTGCAACACATCGACACTGGAGACTCCTTCCAAAAAAATATTTAAACATCCTTATTCATCATATAAACAATTAAGCATGTTTCTTTTTTCTTTTTCTTTTTTAAACCCATTTTTGTGGCTCGTTCCCATACGGGTTCCTGTGTAAGTTGTTACTATGGAAACCGTTTGATTTAAAAAATAAAAATAAAAATAAAAAAAACCTGTTGTTTAAGAAGTTATTCATTTACCATTTAGAAAACACGATCACTAGAAGACGGTAATTTTAGAAATGGATTCAATTAACTGCCGTATTGTGTGAGAAAATATTGTTTATAAACATGATAACCTGTTTATCAGATGTTTGTAGCTTAATTACGTAATAAAATTAATTGAAGTTGTAAACACGGACAGCGTTTCTCGTTCCTCGAGCGTCTACATTTCTCTGTCTTGTCTGTATTGACAGACGCCCTGTTTTGTGTCCGGCTCCCTGACGGATGTGGCGAGCCCTCCGTCTTTCTCTTCGCTTTTGCGCCCGAGTTCATTTATCAGCAGGTTGAGTAATAGCTCCTGTCCCTCAGTCCTCTTTTGTGTAGCCAGCGAGCGAGAGAGGCACACAATAGCGCCTGTCTGCTGCGCCACAAAGGCCTTCGTGAAGTGGTTTGTGTGCGAGAGAGAGTGAGAGAGAAAGGGAAGAATCCTCTCTTGTCAGTGTTGTGTAATCATTTTCAGATACGAACGCAGAGGAGCTCTTTCATCTGGAGCTCTGAACAGGAGAGACACAAGACGGTGGGAAAAATTGGAAAATAGATAATGGGGATACTTTATTATTATTATTATTATTGTTGTTATTCATGCATCACGTATTATTAGAGATGGGGGGAGGGGAATCGATTCAGAGACGTATCGTGATTTTTTTGTTTGTTTTTTGTGTGGCAATTCATATATCGCAACACTGACTCTTGAAGATTATTATTATTTTATTATTATTTAAATTCTGTGTGTTTGCATTTGATTTTAACATGTTGCAGTTCCTCTATGATCCTCCAGGTGGTGCACTCTCAACTGTTCACATATTGCTAGGCAGCTACCTATTTGCTACATTTGTTTAGAATTGTAGCAAAATCTTCAAGGAAATTTAAAAAGTCAAATCGGAATGTTTACAAACTTGTGATACTTGTAGAATCGCAATACAGATCGAATCAGCGCTTGGGTATCGTGATATCGTATCGTCTCGTCACCGGTGAGTCCTATTTCTACTTAATTATATTAATTCCTTTCATCTGATTTCACACAATATGCGTGATACAGACGCCTTAAAGTAACGTCACTCTGCTCCGGTATAAAGTCAAGGAAAGTTGTACAAGTCGTCATTTAAAGTTATATAACTTATTAGTAGTTTATGCAAGGAAGAAATCCTGCTTTTTGTTTTTTTGTCTTTTTCTTTCTTTTTCACTTTTTGAAGTAACTTTCTATCACTATGTCTTCTATCTTTTATTCAGCACACATCTATACAACTGTCGCAGTAGCAGGTAAAGCGTGAGAGAGAAAGAGAGAGAGAGAGGGAGTGAGAAGTGGGTGAGAGGTGAACACAGAGGGTGGCGTGAATGGAGGGTGTGTGTGTGTGTGTGTGTGTGTGTGTGTGGTGGAATACTAAGCGAGTGAGACGATGAAAGGAGGGGAATGAATGGCACAGCGAGAGTAAGAGAGAAAGAAAGAGAGAGAGAGAGACTATAGGCATACATGTGGATGAGTGATGCATTGTTTGGATCTCCTCACGGGACTGAGCTGAGCTGTCCCATTTCTCTCTCTCACACACACACACACACACGCGCGCGCGCATGTCAGTGTGGTGTTACCCTACCTGCCCGTACAGTGTGCAAACTCTTAACATTTACTCCAGGACTTTTTAACACAGATTCTTTGTAAAGATGTTTCATATTGTTTGCACCAAGGACATGACCGACACCTCTGATCTTCACAAAGGTCTAAAGCACACACACACACACACACACACACACACACACACACACACACACACACACACACGTACGATGGGGTTGTAGGTCAGTCAGTCGTCGGAGAATCTTGCTGTTGACACAAATGCAAAGTTTATGGAGTGATGCCGGACCCTCCCCCTCACCCCATCATACCATCAAGCCCAAGTCTGTCTCTCGCTCTCACACACACTCTGTCTCTGTAATTGTGTCCTCACTTCCACTTTGCGTCTTGTTCTTCCTGGCACAATCCATTGACATGTCAGTGTGAACTCACACTGCGTGTCTGTGTGTGAGAGAGAGAGAGAGAGAGAGAGAATGTGTGGGTTCTGTACCGTCCTAAAAGAATGGCCGAGAGTAACCCAAACGGCTGTTCAGCATTCAGCCAATCGGCATCAGTCCCACAGAGCGGTCCAACAGGGCTCGGAGAATCGTGGCCGTCTGTCTGTGACCTAAGCTTGTTGTTCAGGTTATAAAAGCATAAAAAGGGCTGAGACTTGTCTCGCACAGAAAGAGAAACCGCTTTTAAAGGGACACGCTTTAATCAGTCTGGAAGTACAACAGGTAGGGATTTCGGCACGTTCAAGAGAAAGACAGAAAACAAGAGGACATCGTCTCTGAAAGGACAAATCCTAGAGACAAGACGTTCGTGTCCGTTGCACAGCTCTGGCCTCGATCTTAATCAAATTAGAGAGATAGATGAAGCGTGTCTTTTAATTTATGAATATTGTTTAGAAAAGTTGTTTACAAATGATTGACAGGTCTGCATTAATGATTAAGGAGTTTATTAATTCCCTGATGGAACTGATGCCCTTTACTTCGACCTTTTCAAGTTTTAATGTGCATTCTCAAGTTGTATACGATAGAAAAAGACGGAATCTTTAACGAATAACGTCATCGTAGCTGTTATAATCTAGTAACGCACACCAAATAAACAACAGCTCGTTTTGGTTGGATAGAAGACTTTCCACGCATCGTGATAATAAACGGTAACAGCACTCTGACGGTTGACTATATACATCACGCTGCATCACAAGGGTGTTCTAATAACCGTTAACGACGCTAACTCCACCCTCGTGTCTACCCCTGCATCACAGCCGCGCCGATAACCAGCACAACAGCACTCGCTCTCGTGTCATACTGCTTAATTATACATCCTTCCTGTTCTTAAAACGTATTGAACTTGACCAAGACTGTATAATGTGATGGAGTGAACGAGTCAGAGAATGTGCTGATTTTTTTTTCTTTTTTCTGATTTTTTTGCTTTTAAAAACAAAAGATTCTGGCACTAATTTCCACATCAATACTTTTCTTTGTTTGAAAAAAAAAAAAAACAACAACTCAAGAGTAGTTTTTTGGTTTGTTTTGCATCCTGTAAACCAAAGGTGAGTGCAAACTCACACCACAAACATCAGATAGTGTGTGGTGCGAGTCTTATTGCAGTCTTTCTCAAAATCTACATCAATCACATCCGTCACCTGCTAATTATAAGTCTGCGTTTAACATGTTTAATAAACGCTCTTTGTTTCTCTGGGATTCAGCCAACCTTTGATCTCTCTCTCTCTCTCTCTCTCTCTCTCTCTCTCTCCACCCGTAGCTATGCAGTTGCAGGAGTGGTTACATTCCCTTTGTCTCGGCAGTGGAGATTTAAGGAGCGCTGAAGCGTCAGATCTCAGGAGTCTGCTCCCCTCGCTGGCGCTCTCTCCTCCCTCCCTCCTCGGGCTGGGCGCCGTGGCCTCGCTCACGGCCTACTGGCTGGTGACCCGACCTCGCTCCATCCGGCCACCGTGTGACCTGAAGGCTCAGTCTGTTCCTGTGCAGGTAGCGTCGTCTTATACCAGGCAGTGCAAAACAAACGCACACTACAGCGATCTTCCTCTGTCACACGAGTCCGTTTCACCACCAACACTGATGTTTCTTTTTAAATTTTTTTTTTTTTTTAAGTCACATAGTTGCCATGACTGCGTTATTAAAGCTGTATTATTACATGACTCGAGACATTCCAAGTGCTATTGCAAACCACACTGTACCATTTATAAGTAACATCATGAAATGTATTTTAACATTTGCTATGGACCTGCACGCCTGCAGATGCTCACTGCCTCTCGTATCCATCCCACATCCGCTAACATCGCAGAACTTTTTAGAAAGTTCTTTTTAAATACATATAACCACCTGGATGTGCTTAATACTTATCGATACAGTAGATGTAATATTAGCTTTAGTTTAGATCTAGTGTATATTAGACTTACCTGCGTATAGACATAAGGTTCGATCTTGTTGAGACACATGATGTCAGAGTTGACTGTACATAGACATCTGAAATCAGATCTAGGTTACATAGATGTACACAACCAGTCAAAAGTTTGGACACGCTTTCTAACTCCATAGTCGTTTCTGATTTGTATTTCTTTGTAATACTGAAGGCGTCCAAAATGCACAATAATCTCCGTCGAACAGTTGATATTGAGATGTTTTTGCTACGTCTGCTCTGTAAATCCTTCATAACGGCTCTAATCTGAGGTGCTGTTTGAGGGTAATCGGTGATTTCTGAGGCTGGTGACTCTTAATGAACTTCTCCTCTGCAGCAGAGGTACGTTTTGGTCTCGCTTTACCTGGGAAGGTCTTCATGAGAGACAGTTTCATCATGGTGCTTGATGGGTTTTTGCAAATGCACTCGACGATACTGTTCTTATGAGAACTGTTCCAGAACAGCTGACCTTCATGTCTTAAAATAACAACTGACTGTTACTGTTGTTGTGGTTACAGAATTCCCTAATGCCATGCGTTATTTCATAGTTTTGAAATCCCCAGTATTGTTGCAGAATGTAGAAAATAAATTTGAACTTGTGTTCCAAACTTTTGACGTGTACTGTATGATGGTCGGTTTGTCAATTCTTGACACATGATGTTAGATTTAGTGTCGCATCATTAAATTAAATCCCCATTCTGGATAAACACTCTATTGACAAAAAGTATTTTCTCGCCTGCCTTCACATGCATGTGAACTTCAGTAACATCCGGTTCTTAATCTACAGCAGGTGTGTCGAGCTCCGTTCCCGAAGGGCCGCAGACCCTCAGGGTTTTGTTCCAACCCTGCTCCAACATATATATGCCATGGAGTTTTCAATAAGCCCTAATGATTTGATTAGGTGGATCAGGTGTTTTGAATTATGGTTGAAGCTAAACTCTGCAGGTCCTCGAGGGTCGGAACAAAACCCTGCGGGTCTGCGGCCCTTCGGGGACGGAGTTTGACACCCCTGATCTACAGGGTTTAATTTGATGTTGGTCCACAGCGGTCACGTAAGAACTGGTGTGGGGTTGTTTTTCAGTCAGAAAAAGAACATACAAGCTCCACACACACACACACACGCAGACCCGTGGCGGGACTTGAACCCGAACCCTGGAGGTGCAAGGCGACAGTGCTAACCTCTAAGCCACTGTGCTGATGAAGCTCTGTATGAAATAATCCAAAAAATAAATATTCGATTTAATATACACAGACATGATTTTAAATCAGTGATGCTCTAAATCTTTATTTAGACTCATTATTAATCTCTGTAAGTATAAATCGGAAAAATCCCCCTTGCTCTAATCCTCCTGCCGCCTCCATATATGTTTTATATCTGAATAATTCTCAGGTGACTAGTGTATTAGGGAGTTTAGGTTCAGGAATAGGTTCTGAATAGACGTGTGTGTGTGTGTGTGTGTGTGTGTGCTTTCAGGGAGACGCCAGTTGCAGACGGTCTGCCTTGCTGAAAGACGATAACCTACTAGACTTCTACTATGAAGACACAAAGACAGTGTATGAGATGTTTCAGAGAGGCCTGAGAATTTCAGGTAGGTTTGGAAACGAGCTTCCTGGATGCAGTTGAAGCATTAGAGCACGTTTAGCCACCGGGTTTGTAATAACGCCTCATCTCCTGCACTTAACCGCATCCTGCTTGAGGCTGCAGGATATTGTGCATTGTACACGGATGTCCATCTAGCCTGAGTCCAAATGCATTCACAGACGAGGCGTTAAAATTTTTTTTTTTTTTAAATACACTTACGTCTTCTAGAGAAAAGAGCCATCTTTAATTAGAGCAGCTCTTACTTGTTGTTAAAACCATCCAACAGCACAAATAAGTGGGTTTTTCTGACAGCAGCCACAATAACTCGCAGGCTAATCGGTTCGGCGTGAAAGGCTCGAAGCATTAGATTTAACCTTAACCATGATGGAGCTGGTTTCAGCGTGAGTGAAAGGAGGCCATTTGGCAGATGCTGAATGCAGCTAGTGAGGGTTTGGATTTCGCCGAGTGGCCTGGGAATGCTGTGCACTCTAAATGTGAATGACTGCGGTTTTTCTGACTCAATTACAGCTCATTCGGGGACGGATATAGGTGTGTGTTATGCCCGCTGCACTGGTAATGGGTAATGCAAGGTACCGAAAAAAGAACATTTTTAAACGAAAGGGTGCGAATACTTTGTGATAAAGTTTCCAGCTTCTGATATTGTGATGTTCGGCAGGTGACGGGCCGTGCCTCGGCTTCAGGAAACCTGGGAAGCCGTACGAGTGGATCTCCTACACCGAGGTAATCAGAGTTTAAAATGTGGTCTGAGTCTATAGTCATCCTTCACGATTTCCTTTCCACAAGTAAGAAACGGGAAAGACGTCGATTTACTGTATACAGTAAATCTCAAAGTCTCGAAGCTCCCACAGAGCAGACAAACAACACCAGAGTCCTTTTTTTTTTTATTATTTTTTTAGCTATACCTCCAGCTCTTCTGTTATTTTCTGCTATTAGGACCAATCATCGGGTGTTAAGTCTTGCGTAAGCCGAAACAGGCTCTTGTTTTTCCTCCCCTGGTGAAGTGCGCTGCACCTCTTTTCACTGTAAACACGGTCATTTACTGTTGTGCTGCAGGTGGCTGAGAGGGCACAGGTGCTGGGGTCAGGTCTGCTGGCCAAAGGATGCAAACCTACTCCTAAACAGTTCATTGGAATCTTTGCCCAGAACAGGCCAGAGGTAAACACACGCCCCAAACACCACAGCACCAAAACATACCTGGCGTAGCCTCGCTGTTAATCATAAACAGAAGAAAAAAATAGAGGTCTCTAGAAGTTAGGAGTGAAAACATTGAATTGTTTGTGGGAGCATGTTTGCGTTCACATTACAAGCCACGTTGTCCAAATCGGATCTTTTTTTTTCACATTCATATTTACAGGACTTTTATCTGACTCTAATACGATAATAGAAACTGCACGCATGAGCACATCGCTCATGTTATCTGGGTTGAAACACGTCATATTTGTGCGACCGCAGATGCGATTTTAGTAAAAAATATATTTGGGATTTTGCTCGTGAAGATGACGAGCAGTTAATTGGCTGTATTCAACGAGGTCCTGGTTTTGCAGCTTTTCCTAGGACTGCTATGGAATTCCCGCGCTGCGGGCGCTGACTGATGATGTCAGCATGCGGCTCATGCGTTTGCAGAGGCAAAAAGTCGACTGAATTCTGGTCTGACCGTTCCCATTCAAGTCACATGACCACGTACTGTAGCAGATGCATATCCGATTTAAGGTCAGGTTCGAAAGTGGCTCAGATCCGATCGGAAAACATCAGGGTTTTTTTGTCGCTTTTAGACAGCCATAGAAAATCAGATCTGTCACATTAGGGTAAAAAAAATTGTCACTTCTAGTAATGTCAACGTGAACCTTGGTTATTTGGATCCTAACAAAAGGATGGTTGGATGAATATATTAGTGCAAAAAAGGGACATATGTACATATATAAGGTATTTAATTAAAATGATGTTTGTATACACACAGACGACTGACCGGTTCTATCCTTCACCTAAATCTAACTCTAACCTCATCCTTAGTAACTAAAATTTGATTACATTTACATAAAATCTAAGCACTTCAATACTTTTTTTTATTATTATTATTTTTTTTATAATACCCTGATAATTGAGTGGAATGAGATGTGTAAGAAGTAGTGAGACTTAGTACTGTGCTCATTTGACTGACAACAACTGTGTTAACACTAACACTGTCTCCCCCTGCTGGCTGCAGTGGGTTATTACAGAGTTGGCCTGCTACACCTTCTCGATGGCGTTAGTGCCTCTGTACGAAACACTGGGCCTGGAGGCCATGGTGCACATCCTCAACCTGGGTGAGTGAGTCTCACTGGATTCAGTACTGAGTGAAAGACGACCAGACTTCAGTTTTGTTCAGGATTCTACAGTTTTGGTGCAAAGCCTTTAAACGCTTGGGGATATTTATGAAGACAAGTGTGTGTGTGTGTGTGTGTGTGTGTGTGTGTGTGTGTGTGTGTGTGTGTGTGTGTGTGTGTATGTGTATGTGTATGTGTATGTGTATGTGTGTGTGTGTGGCGCGCTAGGCGTGGGAAGTCATGTGAAGGAAATTATTTATAATTACAAAGTGGGCTCATTACAAAGTATCATCAACTTGTTTAAACAATTATTCATTATTTATTTTCATATTTTATAGCATGATTAAGTACTAAGGTTCAACAGAATATCATTATTGATTGTTAGTCAGTGTTTACGAGGACCTGAACAGAATATCGCATGTGAGATTATTAACTAGGGCCGGCTTGATGTAAAAGAGGGGGGGAAAAAAACAAGAAAAAACACAATGTTGAATGTGTAGTGGAGATTAAACAAAAAATCAACACATTTCATTATACTGCTTATAATGAAACATTGTTCATCACTTGTTCATCTTTAAAAAATAAATAAGTGAATAACATGATCTCTGATGATAAAATCTGTAACAAGCAATTTTTTTTTTCTAAAAATAAACCATCCTGTTCACGAACTTCCTGAGTTATCATCGCCCCCTTGTGACCCAGACTGAGATTAGTTTTAGAAAACAGCACTTCATGATGGTGGTTTTCTTTAAGAACATTTAAAAAGACATTTATCAGTTGTTGATAACACCAAGAGATCAAAATGCTGAGAATAAATATGTAACTTAAGCAGCACGGTGGCTTAGGGGTTAGCGCTGTCACCGTGCACCTCCAGGGTCCGGGTTCGCTTCCTGTCTTGGGTCTGTGTGCTTGGAGTTTGCTTGCTCTCCATGTGCTTTCTCTGTGGGTTTCCTCTGGGCGCTCCAGTTTCCTCCCACAGTCCAAAGACATGCAGATTAGGCTAACTGGAGTTTCCAAATTGCCCATAGAGTGTGAGTGAGCATGTGTGTATACCGTGTAATGTATTGCCACCCTGAGCGTGATCTTGTATACATTATAAAGCAGTATAGATGATGAATCAGGATTATATGAGTAAGTTTAACATACCCATCTCTCTCTCTCTGTAGTGGAGATCTCTCTGGTGGTCTGTGATAAAGAGGAAAAAGCAGAATCTCTGTTGTTGAACAAGGAGAATGGCATGATTCCTACTCTGTCCTGTCTGGTGCTCTTTAATCCTGTGAGCGCCGCTCTGGTGGAGAGAGGGAAGAACTGCGGCGTGGAGATTTTGCAGCTCGAACAGCTAATGGTGAAAAAAAACAAAAAAAAAAAAGAAGCGATTCTATAAACTCTAAATATAAAATTTAAATGTCAGATAGAAATGTAAGCACGTTTATGTGCATTGGAGTAACGTCATGTGTGTCTTCCTGCAGGACATGGGGAGGGAGAATCTCCAGGCTCCAGTAGTAAGTGTCCTCTGAATTATCTCCTGAATTAAACCTGGTTCTGTACTCGAACAGTGTAGGGTGTTTTAGAATATTTCAGTTGTGCTCCTAGTCGTAATTCCAGCGAGACGTTTCCTTTTGCATGGCAAATCAGCTTAAAGCGAATTTCTTTGGCAAAGGTTTTCGCCTGTGCCGCATGATTTATTGGTCGAGATTTGTAACCTGGTAAGTAGAAAATGTATGCATGATGTAAGAAATACAGCTTTCAGAATTCCTGATCTTGAGCTAAACGCTGTGTTCACCTCATCAGTCACATCCACCCCGTGTATGTCAGCTCAGGATAAATGAGTACTGCATGAGATCTGGCTCAGACTTCAAAGAGACAGACACAACATTTTCATCATCTGTATTAATCATTGAAAGTGTGTGTGTGTGTGTGTGTGTGTGTGTGTGTGTGTGTGTGTGTGTGTGTGTGTGTGGTAGCCTCCGCAGCCTCAGGACCTGGCTGTGGTGTGTTTCACCAGTGGAACTACAGGTACAGTGTCCTGCAACACTCCAATAGTCTCTCATGTCTCGTATTCAGTTGTGCCACTTATTTATGGTGTGAACATGAGAATATAATGTTTATGTGTAAGATATGATGGACGAGACGACCTCTGTCTCTGTTCACGCTGTCACTCCCTGTTCATTTAGGGAAGCCAAAAGGAGCCATGATCACACACGGCAACATCGCCTCCAACACCTCGTCCGTCATTAAGATTCTGGAGGTCAGTCACATACTCTCACTTTATTTATTTATTTACGAAATTCCTGATTTACCCATTCTTTCTCTGATGTACGTCTTAGACGTCATTGCTCATGGTTGTTCATGTTGTGCCAGACTCAGAAACATAAACCAGTAATAAAGAATTTGTCAGGAGTGAGTCAGTGAGACTAGTGTTGATGTTCAGACTCTGGGTTGATGTCATGAAGAATGAAATGGAATGAATGTAAGACTGTTATTGCTCTTCTGGTCTGTTCATGTGCCGTCTGTCACATCAGGTGAGGGAGACTCCCCGCCCTCGAGGCATAGCCGTTGTCTCTGAGGCAGTTACTTAAGGGGTCGGGGCGCCAACTCGATGCCTTTGGGAATGCGCAGTGCTAACCACTACGCCATCGTGCAACAAAGTCAAAGGCTTTTATTATTATTATTATTATTATTATTATTATTATTATTAGGCTGTTTGATTATTAAAAGCAAATTTTTTTTTCATTAGTTAGTTAACTAGCCAGCCATGTCCTAGACATGTAATAAGTTATTAATATTATTTACATTTAGGCATTTGGCAGACGCTCTTATCCAGAGCGACTTACAAAAAGTGCTTTGAAGTGCTTTCATTGGATTGATACTTACCTTGGGTTGCTAGGTTACTAAGTGCTGTCAGTCAATCACAGCTGCGAAGGTTTTTTTTTTTATGATTTTTTTTTAAACAACTATTAACTATTATTAACTAATAACTATTATATAAGTATTACCTATTATTATTATTATTATTATTATTAACTAATATTATTCCTTACAAATATTAGAATGACAGAAATTGACCAGAAAATGTATATAGATATGATTTTTTTTATGTTAATATAAAAATTTAAACCCCGACATGTCTGTTAATACTCCAGTTGAAACAGCCCTTAGAGAATTTATCGTCACATCTCGTACTGTTTCAGTGTTTATGTAAATGAGAGAATCCTGAGCCACACCTCTTTAGAGACCAGCAGAGCTGAGCAACAGTGTGTCAGGGGGTATCTTCTCATATGAGGTCACATTAGGGGGGGGGGGTGGAATTAAACTGTCTTGGCCAGTTTAATGAATAGAAAAAGCAGAGAACAATCAGGTAATGTTTTTGTTTTTTTCTCATGTTTTTGGTTTGTATGTGCACACTGGAGGTGGCTAAAAAGTGAATGTTGCCTTTGCAAATTCTGCTTTAAAGGAAATCAGAGCAGAGAAAAAGTAATATGACGTGCTAAAATGTTCAGCACTAAAGAAAAGTCTGCACTCCTATACAGGATGGGTTTTGTACATTTTGTCCCTAAATGTAAGACACAGAAAAAGGACTGTTTGTCTGACATGGCCTCTACATTCCATTATCAGATATCTCTCGTATCTATATCACTTAACTACTACGTGATTTACGCAAAACTTTCGAATAACTTTAAAAGATGGCATTCTGAATTGCACAAGTGCAGAGAGCCAATCAGATTGTAAGCTCAAATATCCTGTAGGAACGTGCACGAGGTGCTTCGGGGCTGAGTGAACTGTGTAGCGCACACGCGTGCTGGTCTGACGTGAGCTAACCTGAGTAAATCTGAAAAAAAAAAAACTAAATCGGGGTTGAATTTAAACGTATCGAATCTAGTTTGTAGTGGGGGGGGGGGTGGGTTCGCATCCTCTCCTCCTCTCCTATTTGTCTTCTTAATCTCCGTCTCTGTTCATTAGTATCTGTTTATTTCCTGCGGGACGCGTTACTGCTTCTCTCCCTCCGCCGCTCCGTCTCTCCCTTTCCCCTCTGAGGAGTGCGTGTGTGGTAAATAAATGGTGTGTTCTATCACTCGATAAATCCTGAACTCCTCCTTAAATCGGCAGCTTGGAAGACGAATTGCGCGTTTAACTGTCGCTGTAAGTGCCGAACGGGCGGCTTAATTACCCGCCTAAAACGTAATGCCTGGAATATTTCACGCGGCTGATGATCCGTGCCAGATTTCTGTCGCGTCACGAGATATAATTTATTTTATTAATTAATTTTTCATTCGCAGGGCTTCTTCGAGATTCGCCAGGAGGACGTGTCCATCTCGTACCTGCCCCTGGCTCACATGTTCGAGCGCATGATTCAGGTGAAAAGTCTCGCTTATTCATTTATTAATTACCCCTGATTGTGTTTATGCTGTAACTCTGATTTGCTCTTTCCTATAGGGGGGGGGGGGTCAAAGGTCATAATAGAGGCATATAAGAAATAATAGGGAAATTACAGTCGTAACAAGTTCATAGCATGAAATAAGCTGCAGATTTATCTTAAAGTATGAATTTTAGTGCTTGTCATCAGTTTTATGACTTTCTGTTATTGCCTCCTTAAAATCAACACCACAAGGGTGGCATAAAGCCAGCATCCGTGCAAGAAAGAAAGCGTCTCGCGTCTGTGTAACTCCTTTAGATCCTTTTCCTCCATTAATTCTTTCATCGTCAGGTGTCTATGTTCTGCCACGGCGCGCGGGTGGGATTCTACCAGGGCGACATCTCGCTGCTCATGGACGAC
The DNA here is from genome assembly GCA_011419295.1 of Clarias macrocephalus. Classification (NCBI taxonomy): domain Eukaryota; kingdom Metazoa; phylum Chordata; class Actinopteri; order Siluriformes; family Clariidae; genus Clarias; species Clarias macrocephalus. Next base: position 134 of record JAAGKR010004511.1, on the reverse strand, counting down.
ATCAAAACTCTGAAGCCCACCTTCTTCCCTGTGGTGCCCCGCCTACTCAACCGCATCTACGACAAGGTCAGTACCAGTGTGTACACACACACACACACACACACACACACACACACACACACACACACACACAC
>JAAGKR010004510.1:45730-60394 GCA_011419295.1 Clarias macrocephalus | reverse complement strand
CTAAGCAGGTTTCCTCCCTCCCACAATCCAAAGACATCAAGATTAGGCAAAATCATCCATAATGTGTGAATGTGTGTGTGTGTGTGATGTGTGTGTGTGATGTGTGTGTGTGATGTGTGTGTGATGTGTGTGTGATGTGTGTGATGTGTGTGTGATGTGTGTAATGTGTGTGTGATGTATGTGTGATGTGTGTGTGATGTGTGTATGATGTGTGTGATGTATGTGTGATGTGTGTGTGATGTGTGTAATGTGTGTGTGATGTGTGTGTGTGATGTATGTGTGATGTGTGTGTGATGTGTGTGTGATGTGTGTGTGATGTGTGTGTGATGTGTGTGATGTGTGTGTGACGTGTGTGTGACGTGTGTGTGACGTGTGTGTGACGTGTGTGTGACGTGTGTGTGATGTGTGTGTGACGTGTGTGTGACGTACGATGGCAGGTTATCACTGGAGCGACGGTACGCCCGTCTCTCACACTAACTGGGGCGACGGCGAGCCGAACGACCACGGAGGTCGGGAGAGTTGCGTCGAGATGGCTACCACGAAGAACGGCACGTCCTACTGGAACGACCTCAACTGCGACGCCCAACAAGACTGGGTGTGTATGATCGCTAAGGGCAAGCAACCCGTCAACCCCCCGGAGCCTCCTCCACCATCTCCCGGTAAGAACTTAAAACGAAACAAAAAAACAATACACGCCACAGTACAATCACATGACACATTTTACACACGTCACAGCAGATGTTTTATGTTTGTAGTCTTAGTATTAAAAATGTTATCGTCTCCGCCGTCTTTGCAGCCCCCGACTGCGGAACCAATCCCGGCTGGAGGAAACACAACGGCGTGTGTTATTACTACAACGACACGGACATGGTGGACTTCTACACGGCTTTGGCACGGTGCTACGTGGAGAAGGCGCTGCTCGTCTCCATCCTGGACCAGCAAGAGCAGACGTTCGTGTTGTCCATGGTAGGACCGCAACCTTCTGCTGGAAGTGTAGAGAGCCATGTTGTGTGAGACACACTCACAGGAAAGCGCTATCCGCCCTCTTCTGCATGCATGAGCCTACAGATGCCTGTGATTGGCTAAAGTCCATGTGATTGACAGGGCAGATAGAGTATGCCCCTCCCACACTTGACTTGCAGTCACTTAAATATATACAATATCATAATATTTACTATTTAATATATATTTAATGTCTAGGCGGCACAGTGGTGTAGTGGTTAGCATGTCGCCTCGCTGCTCCGGGGTCCGGGTTCGATTCCCGTGTGCATGGAGTTCACATGTTCTCCCCGTGCTTGCTGGGTTTCCTCCGGGTACCCCGGTTTCCTCCCACCGTCCAAAGAAATGTCGGTTAGGCTAATTGGTGTTCCCAAATTGCCTGTAGTGTGTGAATGAGTGTGTGAGTGTGTGTGTGTGTGTGTGTGTGTGTGTGTGTGTGTGTGTGTGCCTTACGATGGATTGGCCCTGTACCTCCGCCTCGTGCCCCAAGTCTCCTGAAACTCCCTAAGGATAAAGTGGTATAGACAATGAGACGATGAGTGATGATTAATAGGTCTCATCTGAAATCTACAGTATGTACATGTGATTTATGGATTTTTTTTTTCCTGTGGTGTCATTTTTCAATATTTTACTTTTAAATTGACACCATAAACGTATAAACCATAAATGAGTCTTAGTTAAATTTTTCTATCATAACATGTATATTAGTGACCAGCGGAAACCAAGATACTTTACATTTCTGCTCATTTACGCACCGACGTTAATTCAATAATTGATTTATTGACTAATTGATTAATTAGACTTTTTACATTTGCAAATACCTGCATAAATTAACTTGGGTTAAAACAAGCTCTCAGGAGCAACATTTTTATTCTCAGGCATCCTAATGGCAACAGATTCCAACCTGTCAAAACCCAATTTTGACGAGATTTTAAGCCTGTTAAGACCCCCTAATAAAATAAAATAAAATAAAATCCTTAGAACAACAAGAGGGCCTTATATCAGCATAAGGCTGAAGTCACAGTGCTTGGGCCCTAAATAAATAGAATTTACATAAAGGTGGAGATACTAAATGAATGTAGCATGTGTAAAATATGAGCTGCTTATGGTTATGATTGATTCATAAATGCTATATAATATAATGAGAAAAGTTTTGTTCACATCAAAGATGTTATTATTATTATTATTAGTAGTAAAATGGTTATTTTTCCAAGAATAATAATAACTTTTTCAAGCTAATGTGAAAGCGTTCTCTGCTGCAGGTGGGAACAGGACAGATCGATTCAGCGTGGATCGGGTTGCGGATGTTCGGAGTCGTAAACGGAGAGTACTTGTGAGTCCGTGCTTTATTCCCACTTGTTTGTTCCCTGTGCCGCGCGCGTGTATATCGCTCCGTGTTTCTGTGCTCAGGTGGGTGGACGGCTCTCCGGTGACGTACGTGTTCTGGGCTAACGGAGAGCCGAATAACGCTGACGGAGAGGAACAGTGTGTGCAGATGTCGAGACATCCAGGTACGGTGACCACAATCCAAAAAGTAAACCATCATTCATGACTTTGTGCAGGTCTGACTGTCGTATGTACTCTGTATATGTACAGCATATTTGTAATGACGTTAGCCTTTTGCTTGTTTAAGGCACATGGAACGATGTGAACTGCGGCCGGGCGGTCTCGGGCTACGTGTGTAAGAAACTGCCGGGAGACGATCACACTGCCCCGACTCCTACCCCGAAATGGGACGGGAACTGCCCCGAGGGTAAAGTTCTCCCGCCTGTACACAACTTAGTAAAAAAATGTCGATACATTAGCCAGCCAATCAGGCAAGCAGAAGCTTTAGTGTCCGCCCAGTCTCGTTTTTAGTTTGTCTAGAAAAGGCAAAACAGGATAAAAATTAAACATTTTTGTTTGTCTTCTAGACTAAAAGTTATCAAGTCATAGGCCATTTGATTTATTATTTATTGAATGAATGAAAAACGAATAAACAAAATAAATTCTCCTTTACCACAAATGTCGTACCTGTCAAGAATCATTAGTTTTTTTGTGGTTTCGCACTAAAGTTTTTGCAAAAACATGGCATTGAAGGTTTTCTTTACATGGTCTTGGTAAGCTAAAACTTATTTAAAATGTACTAAGATCAAAGCTTTATAGTCGTATATAGTCTATAGAACTTTACCATGGATCTATACGCTCAGAGGCCAAGAGGGGGCGATATGCTACCAAATTAAGCGGTTCTGGTTTTTCAAGATGGCCGCCTTACAATGTTCTGGTCACTGACAACCTGAAAGTGGTTTAAGGTTAAAGTTATTTCCCACCAACAACAACAGAAAATTCCCAGCTATGGCTACGCTATACGCCTTAGACGCCTTATATGGGGACGTTTTGGAAAGGTGTACAAGCCCAAACTTTGTTTCCAGGTGTTCATACAGTAAGTGTTTTTTTTTGTTGGTTTGTTTCTGTTGTTGTTTTCAGGTTGGATGCTTTTCCATAACAAGTGCTTCCTTATCAGAGGGAGATATGGACACCATGAGAAACGAGCGAACTGGACCTACGCACGAGACTGGTGCAGAGAAAACAAGGGACAGCTCGCCACCATCGACGACATCAACGAGAACGGCAAGTGTCCGAATGGCACGCTCCAGACTTTTATAATATCCAACCAAGCAGAAATGTTTCCGTCATAAAAATGTTGCGGTCATGTTCATTTGGCCATGCACTACGGACGTGACAATGTTGTTATGAGGTTGTTTTTGAAAGTTAGAATGAACAGATTTTTGGAACAACATTGACTACATGATGATGAGATAGCGTTGAACGAACGTCTCTAACACGCTGTTGCAAAAACGACTTCTAAACAATATCAATATCAAACCGATGACCTGGGCAGGACTCCACTCGCTCATCATGCTGTTCACTCGCTCATCATCTATACCGCTTTATCGTGTACTCAGGGTCACGAGATGCCTGGAGCCCATCCCGAGAGACTTAGGACACCAGGCAGGGTACACCCTGGACAGGGTGCCAATCCATCGCAGGGAACACTCTCATTCACACACTACGGCCAATTTGGGAACGCCACTTAGTCTAATCTACATGTCTTTGGACTGTGGGAAGAAACCGGAGTACCCGGAGGAAACCCACCAAGCACAGGGAGAAAACATGCAAACTAAACACACGCTGACGCCGAGCTGGGAATCAAACCCAGACCCTGGTGGTGCAAGGCGAAAGTCATAACCACTAAGCCACTGTGCGGTTACTGATGCTAGTAAATGTGCATACATTGACCATATGAAGACCACAAAACATCCTGCACAACAACAATTTACCACAATATTACACCAGCATATTACAAACACCATTTTACAGTAGAGTAGTCTGGGAGCTAAGATGCACCTCATGGCAATACTTCTGAGATAAAATGAAACAGAAAGGTAACATTACAGCACCCAGAGATGTGTGACATGAGATGTGTGACACATGCAGTGTGTGGGAAGCTGTTGGGTCCGTCTCAGTCTGTGATGGGAATTCTTAGCCATAGGAACCCTGGATGTGGTGGAATAATGTGCCATTGGAAGGATGTTTGTCGGCTCCAGACGCTCCAAATGAAGGCTACCGATCCGTTGTTCTGAGTTTGTATTTGCAATGTGTGTTTGACTCGTTCGTTCGACTTTACTTCAAACGACGTTTCATCGACGTCATGCTAACTCTTAAAAACAACGTCGTCCCGATGTCGAATGTCATCACAGCGTCATTTCAACACTCGTCCAATGTTAGACTTCTTGCTGGGAGTACCTTATCCCTTGTGTCCCACGTGTCCATGTCCCTCTCCAGAATTCGTGGCTAGTTACCTGAGAGACGTGAACCACGCGGCATGGATCGGGCTGTCCGACGGGGCATACGAGGGGAAGTTTGCCTGGTGCGATGGCGTGAGTCCCGTCCTGTTCACCAACTGGGCTGATAAGGAACCCAACAACAACAACGGCGAGGTGTGAAGACCTGCAGTTACATTATCACCTCCGTTATCACTGGAAAGAAAAGAAGTTGTACACAATGTCACGTTAGATAGAAAAGTGCGGAAACGGTCACACACTTTGAAAAGGACAAGCTTGAGTAAGAGTAGCTATAGTTCAGAATAACATTACTCAAGTACGAGTAAAAAAGTATTTGGTGAAAAGATACCCGAGTACTGAGTAACTGTTTAAATCGTAATGTCCGATTTATTTATTTTTAGAAATGATGTAAGCAGTCAGACAAAATGATAAAATAATGTTCAAATTGCGACGTTTCCAAATAATAAAATAAATGGAATAAATGTAATAAAATAAATGAATAAAACTAAATATCTTTACAAAATAGCAAATTAAGGAATAAGAAACACAAATTTCCTAATCTCACTTTTTTTTTTACGATATAAAGCTTTTGAAATAATCCCTACTGTAGGTAACATGTGTATGTGTGAACAGTGTCGACTATTTCCAGTGTAAGATTTACTGTATATTCAGTCGTCCTGCAAGAGTCTCACTTCACCATAAACTGTGTCCAGCAGAACGAATGTAAGAAAATTTTATATATATATTTTTTAGCCTTTAGTTTATTTGCTAATTATATACATGTTAACATTGCAACATTAAATAAAACAGCTAAACTAACCGCGACGTTTCCTTCGCTGTTTACCGCGGCTGAAGATTTTTGTTCTCGCTATGCAGCCAGTTTGTGTGGTCATGTGACTAATTCAGTTCAATTCAATTTTATTATAAGTATAGCGCTTTTAACAATTGACACTGTCGCGAAGCAGATTTACACAATCAAAAGAATGATTGATGTTTGTATGAAATGTGACTCCATGCGATTGCTGTCACTGCGGCTGATTGGTCAAACACAGTCACGTGGTACAGTAGATCCACCGGCTGCATCATTTTCCTAGGAGGTTGTGGTTTAAAGTATTAAAAGGTGTAAAAGTTGACCTTCGACCTCTGGCTTGTTTTTTTAGGAGCACTGCGTGTCCATGACTCATAACCACGTAGTGACGGGCCGCTGGAACGACGAGAAATGTGACGAGGAAAGGAGTTGGGTGTGCTACATGAAAAAATGTGGGTACTTATTTCATTCATGTCCTTATTTTTTTATTTTAGTTTCTCTTGTGGATTGGTTTTAAGTTTTATTTGACTATATCGACCATATCTGTGGCTCCACAGCGAGTGATCTTCCAGCTCCTCCCGCAAGCGGCATCTGTCGCTCGGACTACATCTCCTGGTATAAGAACTGCTATAAGCTGGTGTCGGAGCCGAAGCCGTGGGAGGAGGCGCTGGCCGCGTGTAAGAAGGAGGGAGCGAACCTGGCCAGCGTGGATATGAGCTACGACCAGGCCTTCATCTCAGCAGTGCTGCAGCAGAATAAGGAGGACACGTGGATCGGCCTGCGACGCACTGTACACACACAGTTTATTCCATTTAGTCCATTTAAATAAAAAAAACTATTTAGTTTAAAGGGAAAAGCGTAAGAACTTTTATAATGTCACAATGTTTTCACAATTCCAACATTATGCTTCTGTTTTTTTGCCATTTTTAGTAGTTTCGATAGTTTAGAGTTCCTAATTAGAATGATGTTTATTATTGCCGAGTGTTCAGGGATTGGCGTAGCTGTTGCCACTGTGGCCTCAAAAACCCCCAATGGCGAGGGTTTGTGTCCCGGCTTCCGGTTTGTCTGTGTAGAGTTTGCAGGTGCTTGGAGGGTTTCCTCCGGTTTCCTCCCACAGTGCAAAGACGTACAGACTAATTGGTGTTTCCAAATTGCCCTTAAGCGTAATGCCAGAATGCCAGTCCATCACAGGGCACACAAGCACACACACACACACTTGTGCCGGCAATTCGGGAACGCCAATTCGAGAACGGCAACCTGCATGTCTTTAAACATGGTGGGATGAAACAGGAGTAGCCCGGGGAAAACCCACCAAGCACAGGGCGGACATGCAAACTCCATGCACACAGACCCTAGGCAGCAATCGAACCCTCGACCCTGGAGGAACAAAGCCACAGTGCAGCGTTTCGTCAGCAGTTGTGAAGTTTTATTTATTAAAGAGCGACACTTTGTACACCATTGTATATATCGTACAAGTGAAACAAGTTACTTTAATTTTCAAATTAAGCATATTATTATAGAAAACCCTTTCCACATCAACTGGTTAATCGTATGTACTGTAGAATAATCTTTGAACTATGGATGTCTCTGAGAGGCTTGTTACTATAGAAACGATAATGTACCGTGTATGAAAAAGTCAATTTGAGCATGTAACAGCGGTGTGGTCTCAGTGTAAATAATGTGCTTAAAACTGTAGAATTTATCAGAACAGAGAGGGAGCGGAAGGGTGGTGGTCATGTGACCTAACACCCTTCTGCATCGGCCAGTTAGGTCTTTAGCATAGCTAGCGCTGTGATTCATTGAAATGTTCGGAAAAAGTTGTGTCGGTTGGTAAAAATGGAAGATGTTGTTGTTGTTTACAGGACAACAATGTGTACCAGTGGACAGACGGCTGGCCGGTGTTCTACACACACTGGGGTCCAGGAGAGCCGACCAATCACGAAGAGGAGAGCTGTGTGAGCATGCACGGCCGTTCCCACTTCATCCAGGGCACGTGGAACGACACGAATTGCAAACTTGCCAAGCCGTACCTGTGCAAGATCTCGCACGGTAAACACGCCAACACGTGACCGCGTCTGGTTGCCGATTATAGAAAATGTAATAAATCTAGCCGTCATGGGAGGTGACGTACTGTAACTATGTGGCGATACAACGGACTGCTAGGTTTACTTCAAAAGCAACAGACGACCTAAGGTGTTTTTAAATAGCATGTTAACATTACGAGGACAGTAGTGATATTAAAATAACAAAAATAGCATATTATGTAAGAAGTAGCACATTTATTAACAAGGTGGATGGTAACTGGGTACATTTACAGTTTCTCAAAAAAGTCAGTAAACCCCAACACATTTCAGCATGAACTTTTACTTCTTTTTTATTTTTTTTTACTTTTCTTCAAGTGTACATGTAGATGGAAAACTTTTACTTGAGTAATATTTGCCCAAGAGAATCTCTACATTTACTCAAGTGCAGGCAGTGGCGGTTCTACACTGGTTTACTCCCTGGGCGAGACCACCTCTGGGTGTCCCCCCTCCGCCGCACACAATAAAAAAAAATTACACAAAATCATAATATTGCAGAAACACTGTTGTTTTATTGCACAAATCACTCAATAACCACAAAACAATATCACAAAAAATCTTGAAACTTTTACATATTACTTTTATTAAGAATAAAATACTGATAAAATAATAAATCTAAAAACCACATCACACTTCAGAAAAATATAATTATAACACTGAACTTGAAACAACAACAACAACAACAACAACAAAAAAAAAAAACCAGAAACTAAAATCGGACATTTCTGGCCTTCCTTGATGCAAAAGATCTGCTCCCCTACTGAGTGATCGATACTGATGATAGCAGGCCAGTGAGACGTTCTTGAGACATGGTTGATCTCAGATATGACTTGATCAACTTCAGTTTTGAAAAGCTCCTCTGTGCTTGAGCCACAGTCACTGGCAGAGTAAGTGCCATCCTGAGAGCAGCCCACAGGTTGGGGAAGATCTCCAATGGATCCTTTCATGAATGAAAGTGATGAGCTCAAGGAGCGCCGTGGTTTTTGTTGGCAGGGGAGGGAAGTTCTTGAATTCCTGCACAAGCTCTCTACTGTCCAAATCAGAACTCAGAGTTTCCTCCACAGTGCGGTGTGGTGCCTGGTGTGTTGCGTTGCTCTGCCAGCTCCTCATCTGCAGGACTGGGCCAGTACGACGGCTAACAAACCCGACGTTATAACACTAATCATCATTGGAACTTCATTGACATGATACAGTAATCATACAGAGAGAACGTTGTTGCAGACCTTCATCTTTTGCTCGTTTCTCCTCTTCTTCCACCCCCCCCCCATTTGCCATTTTTATTAGACATTTCACATAATTTTGAAAAAACTAAATTAAATACTTTATAGCTCTGTGTTTATAATATTGTAAATGAAATTTGCGCCGCTATTTGTAAGAAAGTCCAGGTGTTTAGCCACCACTGGATGGATTCCCCTCCTTTTGGGAGAGGTGAACTTTCCTCCGCGCCCCCTCCCCTCCGCTTCCCCTCCACTTCTCACAGTTTCAGTGCGGCACCTTTTAAGCAAACCTGCACAGGGGCGCCGCCGCGCCAAAGTCAGATATATATATATATATATATATATATATATGTATATATAAATGTTTAGCGGCGTGCCGGCGCATTTCCCCCTCAAGTGTCGCCCCCCTGGAGTCGTGAAAAAATGCCGCCCTGGGCGGCTGCCCAGTTCGCCCATGCCTAAAACCGCCACTGAGTGCAGGATTTGTGTACTTGGCCCAAGTCTGCTCGTTAATGAAAACTAATCCTGAGCTACTGTTTCCACTCTGATGCGGATTGTTTTCCTATAACGGCCTGGAGTGTTTTACTCCTGTTATACTACACTAACCTGACAGCAACCGCCATGACTTTGATCTCTGTTTATCTTCCCAGAGTCGCCTCCTACGACCCCACCTCCAGGAAACGGCGAGTGTTTGGAAGGCTGGCTGGCGTACGGAAGTCACTGCTATGAAATACATAACGGAAGTCGGGGCCTCTCCTGGCCCGAAGCGAGACACAAGTGCCAGGAGACCGCGGGCAGCGACTTGGCGTCAGTGCACAGCAGAGCCGAGGCGACGTTCCTCACGACCGTCAACACCGGAGGCGGCAACTTGTGGCTCGGCCTCACCAGGGACGGCTCATGTACGCTGCTCCACTCCATTAAAGGGCCAGTTTAGCTAAATTAAGATTTGTCCAAACGTTGTATTTTACCCCAGATGGACTTTTTGAAAAATGCAAATGTGGGTGAAGACAGGTAGTCAGCGTACTTTACTCAAAAGAGTTAAGAGGAGTGGGCGGAGTCAAAGGGTCAAATAAGAATCATTAACATTTTTAAATGGTGCGACCATCGGCGGAGTCGGGGAATCTGTTTAAAGCATTGAAGTGAGAAAAGGGCTTCATTTAGGGGCGGAGCCTGGGTCATAGACTTTGATTAGGAGAAAAGATTGATGCAGATGTGGATGGAGTTAAGGTGAGCTTTAAAGAAAGAGATGCAGATGTGGGTGGAGTTACCTTGAGCTCTAAAGAAAGAGATGAGGTAGATGTGGGTGGAGTTACCTTGAGCTCTAAAGAAAGAAAGAGATGCAGATGTGGGTGGAGTTAAGTTGAGCTTTAAAGAAAGAGATGCAGATGTGGGTGGAGTTAAGTTGAGCTTTAAAGAAAGAGATGCAGATGTGGGTGGAGTTAAGTTGAGCTTTAAAGAAAGAGATGCAGATGTGGGTGGAGTTAAGTTGAGCGTTAAAGAAAGAGATGCAGATGTGGGTGGAGTTAAGTTGGGCTCTAAAGAAAGAGGTGCAGATGTGGGTGGAGTTAAGTTGAGCCTTAAAGAAAGAGGTGCAGATGTGGGTGGAGTTAAGTTGAGCGTTAAAGAAAGAGATGCAGATGTGGGTGGAGTTAAGTTGAGCGTTAAAGAAAGAGATGCAGATGTGGGTGGAGTTAAGTTGGGCTCTAAAGAAAGAGGTGCAGATGTGGGTGGAGTTAAGTTGAGCTTTAAAGAAAGAGATGCAGATGTGGGTGGAGTTAACTTACCCTTTAAAGAAAGAGATGCAGATGTGGGTGGAGTTAACTTACCCTTTAAAGAAAGAGATGCAGATGTGGGTGGAGCAAGTTCACATTTACACGTGTTTTAATCTGTAAAGCATAGCATGATACAGGTGTGGGTGGAGCATCGCTTGCGCATCGATACACTAACAAACGTGTTTGAACTGGTTTCAGTTGGCTGGGCCTGGACTGACCAGAGCGCTCTGCAGTTCACCAACTGGGCCCAGGGCGAGCCGAACGGCAACGATTTCGAGGGGACCCGAGAGGACTGCGTGGAAATGTACAAGGACGGAAAATGGAACGACAACAGCTGCTACGACAAGAGAGGCTACGTCTGCAGACGACGCCAGCGTGAGACTCACTTCCCACTGAACCTGTAGATCAAAAACCCCTTACGGTACTCAGACCTGTCTGCATCACGACATCTTTCCTTTACTTTTGCAGATCCTTCCGGAGGAGGAGGGAGCTCGTCTACTACTGGGCCCAACATCCATCGTGAGTTTCATCTCCTTTGATTTAAAGCCATGCCAAAGGCTCCAAATTGCACTCCGGTGTGTTTAAATATCATGCAAAGTGGTGTACAGTAAGAGCTAGTCATCACCAGATGATGCAAATAGCTAAAACGTTCCTTCCCACTTAGAAGTTTGACTTGAAGATAAAATGATATAATGACCACATAAATGTGTGCGCGTGTCTTGTAGCTCATGCAGGAGCGATCGCCGGGGGTGTGATCGGAGCTCTGTTGGCCGTGGTGATCATCGTGTCCGCGTTGTATTACATCTTCAGGGTTAAAGGAGTGAAGCTGAGCAGCATCAGCCTCCCGAGCAGGAGCGCGAATCAGGTCGACGTGGTGAGTCTCGTTCAGCTTCCTCAACACCGCAATGCGCCGCTTTAGTCCCGAGAATGACGTGGTACAATGAAGTGATCAGACCAGCCAGATAAAAAAAAAAAAAAACAGTCATCGGACAGATAGGATGCTGGTGTGTCCTAAATCAAGGTGGTCACAATAGGGAGCACCGACACTCCATCTGAGGTCCTTCTTTTGGTCCCTGTACTATTTCTTTTTAGATTTTTTTTTTTTGTTGTTGTTGATTGGTTTCTCTCTCGCTGTAGCTATCTCATTCTGTAGCAGCTTGACTGCGGGTTATATTCTCGCAGTTCCCTCTAGTTTCTTCTGGACATCCGTGCAACGGAACTAAGGTGGCCTCCTCTACAGATCACTGTTGTTTAAATTTAACCTCCATTGTTTTCCCTTCACAGCGGCACGGTGATGTAGTGGTTAGCACTGTCGCCTTGCACCTCCAGGGTCCGTGTTCGATTCCTGGCCAGTTCGATTCCCATCTCTGTGTGCATGGACTTTGCATGTTCTCCCCATGCTTGGTGGGTTTCCTGCAGGTACTCCGGTTTCTCCCACAGTCCATGTAGACATGTAGGTTAAGTTAATTGGCGTTCCCATATTGGCCACAGCGTGTGCCCTGCGATGGACTGGCACCTTGTCCAGGGTGTATCCCGCCTTGTGCGCCAAGTCTCCTGGGATAGGCTCCAGGTCCAAGTCCGTGACCCTGAATACAGGATTAGGCGGTATAGATGAGTGAGTGAGTGCCTTCCCTACTTTTCAGGTGATCTGAGTAGACTAGCTGGCTTTGTTTCAACAACGATGGTTGTAATGTTTTATTTGGTCATTTTGCTGAAGATAATCCCACCCCCAGCCTGTGGTGTAAGCAGTTCTTGGGTCTAGATCAGCAAGAGCATTGGTGCTGCCGTTTGAGATCCTGCACCGGCTCTGACCCAGCTTCTGGAACTGCCTTGGTGGGGAAAAAAAACATGTTCACCATGGTGCGCCCGCATTTCTGATTTCTAGCATCGCTTGCTTCCACCTGGATTACCCCCCTCCCTCTGATCCTCCTTTCCTTGTCCCAATCTTTGCAATATATCTTACTGTACTGTAACAAAATATTTCTGTTCATTATTGACACACAGTCTGCACCATCTATAGACTTTTTTTTTGTTTTTTTTTTGGCAACCTCGTTCCAAAACTCGGGGTTCTGGGTTGCCAGTTGCCACAGTTGGGATCTTAAACAAGCTTCTTACCCCCCAGGGGCACCGTATCATGGCTGACCCTGCACTCTGACCATGATTTTCTAAAATAGTGCCACATTTATTGAAAATTATGTCACTGTGCTGTAAAGTACAATACTGTGCAAAAGTTTTGACCCCCCACCTTATTTCTTCAGATTACATTAAATGATGTATATCAAAAGAAGCACGAACAAATGTTTTACTGCAACAGACTGCAAAGTGCCAAAAGGTACAATTAAAAAAAAAAGAGTTCCGACCTCATTTCCCCTCTCGTCTGTTCCAACCACTCAGCATTCAGGATCAGCAGTACACTAATCACCTCCTGATCATCTCTCATCATCTGCACCCGTTTCCCACTTTTTTTTTTCTTTTTTTTTTTAATGATTCATAGGTCACTGCAGAATGAAAATGAAAGACAAAAAAAAAAGTCTGTTGGGAAGCCTGAGAAACAATTCCTCAAGACTAAATAAATAAATATTTTGACTCTTTGGAAGCAAAATATGAAAAATTGGAAGGGTCAAGACTTTTGAACAGTTCTGTATGAGGCAAAGATAGAAACTATTAAATAATTGAAAATTAAATGATGCTAAAGTTTAACTTTATCCAGCTGGCTAAAGAACACAAACTTTTCAGATGCTGCTATAGAATAAGCAAGAACAAGAAGTAACAAATTTCATGAACGCAACTATAAATGGATAAAAAGTAAGTCTTTTAAATCTTCCACAATCTGACATGCTGCCTTTCTGTGGGTGTCTTTTTTTTTTTTCTCAGCCTGCGTTTAACAACCCGAACTTTGGTGGAGAATCCGACACATGAAGCGGTGAAGTGGGCGTGGCTAATGGCTGTACAGAAAGTGGAGAAACTACAGGGAAGTTAAATCAGTACATAATCCATCGAGTTTCTTTTTGAAGTTTAAAATGTTTATTAAAATAAAAAATAAAAAAACTAAATGCCAACTAATGCATTCAATGTTGCTTGTATATAGATTTCATTACTACTGAAATACAAAATAAAAAAACGAACAAGTATTTATCTCTCTACGTTTTTGTATTCATAAAACAATAAAACACAACTCAATGCAACATTTAGATTTTTTCCCCCAAAACTTTATTGCCTGTGAACAATCAGACAAAAATCACAGCTGCGGCCGGAGACGAACTGACGGTCCACCTCGAGCCCTCGCTTCTCCACCGAAGCTACAAACGTCTGCATCAACAGCTTTGGAAAAAAAAAACAACAAACCAAAAAAAAAAAAAAAAGATCTTTGTCTTTTTTTTTGTAAGTTAAAGGAAAAAAAAACCCTCATTTCATTGCCGTGCTTTATACAGCGCTGTACAGAACAGTATTTACACTTAAGTCCAACAAGGCAAAATTACAAAATGATTCAGAACAATTAGACTGCGAAAGTGTTGTTTTGTTTTTTTTCCTTTCTTTTCCTCCTCCGTCGCTCAGGCGTGCGGTAGACAAACACAAAGCGTACAGCAAACAAATTCATGATACCGTTTCAGAACGATCGCATGACGAGGAAACACTGGAGGACCTTATCGTTTAGTGTGAATAAAGAAAGAAAATAAATTGAGAGAGAGAGATTGTAAAACCTTTTAAGAACAAGTAAAGCAGCGTTCTTTGGAAGAATTGAAAATATGAAAAAGCTAAAGAAGAAGGAAAAAAAAAAAGTCTATGTTACATGATCGTCCAGGATGACGAGTTCTAGAATATTCCTTGACTTTGATAATCGCACATGATAAAATAAATAGAACGATACAATTTCTTTTCTGGTTTCATGTGCAGCCCTTTGAAGTTCAGCCAGTCTTACAAAGTTCACTTTTCCAGTACAGGAATCCCACTGGGAATATCGGG
>JAAGKR010004510.1:5730-43230 GCA_011419295.1 Clarias macrocephalus | reverse complement strand
ACACACACACACACGGGCTCACGAGTTGCTGCGTGGGTTTGAGGTGTCCAGTCGGAGCCAGTGGAGGCCTTGGCGAGTGTAGCGCACCAGGACCGTCATGCTGGAGGTCAAACTCAGGTGGCCAAGGGCCTTATCCAGGTCGCTTACCAGCCCTGTGAACACACACACACACACACACACACACACACACAGTCTTCTCAGTTATGAATAAACTGAAATGACACAAAACAGAAAATCCACCAACAAGTAAAAATCTGAATTGCTACAACACCACCATCTAGTGGCCAAAGCCTTACATTACATAAAAAATACAGATTTTTTTTTCTTCTATCAATTTTATTTTATTTTTTCTTTACCCCTTGTGTCACTCTTTTCCCCCTTCCTTCCTTCTTTCCTTTCTAGCCATTATTTCTATATTCCTTTCTTCTTTACCTTTTTTTTTTTTTACTTTTCATCCTTCTTTTCTTTATGTTTTTCTTTCCCCCAGTCTAAAAATATTAAATCCCACCGATGTTTAATACAGTTGGTGTTAAACGCCACTGAGAAACGTCATTTGATCCTAAATACTGGCTTTACTGAGGGTCATGTTGGTCATGTGACCATACGTTTACACAATTTCCCAAGCGGTGCCCAAGCGGTGACAGACCGCGCACCTAGCGCGTGATGACCTTTAACCCCGTGCGCGTCCTGCACGTACCGGTGCGCGTGCGAGCCAGCTCCTCGGCCTGTTCCCACGTCTCGTGGGCGCTGAGGAAGAGAGCGGTGATGTTGATGTACGATGACGCCATCTGCTGGATGAGCTGAGGAATGGACACGGTGCTGCTGCTGGGATTGGAGACGACCGAACTCGCCGGAGAAGGCATCGGGGACATCGGGGACGAGCTCCTGAGGAGACAGACGGACATTTTACACGGGTCCTAGCACCGCTGCAACAGAGCGTAAAAAAACAAACAAACAAACAAGAAAACAGTGTGACATCAGGACAGGAAGGAGGACTTACTTTGAGATGCAGGGGGAAGGAGCCTGCACCGTCCTGGAGTTCTGCAAACACCAAGAAACACAAAACTAATGAGCGAGCGCGGGACAACACGAGCCTGCGGTTTATACTGAGCACGAGGTGTTCACCTTGAAATACTCGGTGAGCGTGCGGGAATACTTCAGCGCAGATTCTCGTTTACAGCGAAACATCGCCATCTGCAGGAGGGCCTGGCATCGCATGCTGCAAAAAAAAAAAAAAATTTTAATAAAAAAAAAAAAAAAAAACGGTTTAGAACACACACATTCATCGCACAAAAATATGAGAAAGACACCATGAAGACCAAATAAATAAATAAATAAATATATGACTGAATAAATAGACAAATTATCAGATGAAAAGTGTTTTATTACTCACCATAGAACTAAGAAGTCTCGTTCCAATGCTGGAGCCGAGGGGTCTAAGTAGTTCTTCAGCTTCAGGATGAATCTGATACAAAAGAAGAAAATCAAGAAAAATGTACTAAAGATGTAAACAACCTCAAAATCACTCCAGCATTACTTTTAAATAATTAATTTTTAAAGGCCCAAAGATTTATTTCTTTAACAATTTAATGCAGGTCTCTGAGCAAAGTGTGTGTGTGTGTGTGTGTGTGTGTGTGTGTGTGTGTGTGTGTGTGTGTGTGTGTATAGGGCTCTTTTAATTTGAAGTCACAATAGGGCGGCTTTTTAAAATCCTGGCTAATACCAAAATGATAAAGGACGAGACTTGAACTGAAAATGAGACATGAGAGATCAAGACCAGAAGGTGGCGCTAATGCAACATAATGTACGCCGTACGCCGCTAGAAGAAAAAAAATGATCAAAGAATCAAAGACAAAAAGCAGGGGTTTTATTTTCCCGTTATTTTTTGTTTGTTTGTTTGTTTGTGTACACTGGAGTCGATTCTGAATGTCTAAACACGACTTAAAAGGAAATTTAGCATAATGGGCTTTAAAAGAAACGTCAACGTCCTTAACCCTAAATGTGGATATTTTACATAAAGTAACAACAACAACAAAAAATTAGAAGTAAGACATTTTTTCTCACTTGAGTCTCATCAGTTTTTTTTTTTTAACAGACTTTTTTCCACAAATAGAAGGGGCATAAAATTACACCCAAACTGTTTTTGTTTGTATTAAAATTATGCTAATTTAAAACAACAATTCTATAAATTAATTTTTCTTATATAGTCAGTCTTTTACATGCACTCTAACGTCCATAAATGAATTGAATGACATGTCCTTTGTGAGTACACACACACACACACACACACACACCACACACACACCACACACACACAACACACACACACCACACACACACCACACACACACCACACACACACCACACACACACCACACACACACCACACACACACCACACACACACAACACACACACCTTTGTGAACACACACACACACACACACACAACACACACACAACACACACACACACACACACACACACACACACACACACAGACCTGATGAGATCTACAGTGTCCGAGAACATGGTGTATGCTGATTTGGGCGTCTGGGGATCCGTCTCCATGGCGATGCCGCTCTCTACAAAGGACATGGCCGCATCCAGGTAACTCAAGGCCTTCCCCATTTTGTCCGGCTAGAGCACACGAGCACACACACACACACACACACACACACACACAACAGGATGAGAAACAGACTGATATTAATTTAGTTTTTAGTAGTTTTGTTGTTTTTCCACCAGAGGAAAGTCATCAGGACAAAGCAGGTCGTACTCAACATGACAAGTGGCACTTTTTATCTTGTTAATGTCAAGAGGATGGTGATGAGCGACTGTAGCTGCTAGATAACGGCAAGTAGCTCAGTGGCTCCTCCAGAAGTTTACTATTATAGAGGGGAATCACCAGGGACGACCCGATACGATATCATCACGATACCAAGGCGAAGATTTGGTATATTTCAATGCTCTCTCTCATATTTACTCATTTGTTTGTTGTTTTTATAATTATAAACAAACTTATCAAGCAATTCTTTAAGAAATGTAAAACTGCCATTGTTACAGGAGCATCCTGTCATGAGATAAGACGAAACAAACATCTCACAACGTAGTGTTTAAGAGAACTAATCAACGTTGGTGTGTATATAATGACTCCGCCCCCTTTCCCAGCACGCCATCGCTGATTATTGGATATTTATATAAAGGCAAAATGTGTGTGTGTGTGTGTGTGTGTGTATACAGGTATATATATATATATATATATTTATTTCTCTCTCTCAAAATCTTTTTTTCTTTCATATTATAATCGCTTGATCAGACACTCAATAAGAACGTCTTTAACAAACGAAGAACAAACTGAAATCTCTGTTCTCACAAAGCTGCCGCAGATGTTTACAGTACGTCCTCTGCGTCCGGAGGTTCCGGGACACTCTGTTCCCAGGGAGATGATTATAGAGATGACGGAGCGAGCCGCAGGGATTAAAGCTGAATGCAATCTTCGTACTGAAAAGTGTTTCAGGCCAAGTCACGGAGGAGGCAGACGCACGCACGGCGCGGCCCCGCGTACTCGGGATAGTATTTATTTCCGGATTTATTTTTCGCTCGGTCGGCTCCGACCCCGACACACACACCGAATAAATCGACAGGCGTGAATGTAAAAGGCTGTCGTTCATTTCAAATAAAGATATGATCAGGACCAGTGTTGGGGGAAGTAACTAATTACATGACAAAATTACTGCCTTCAAAAAGTGATCCGTTACATTACTGCGTTACTTTCTGATCACAGTAACCAGTTCGAGTAACTTTTCCACTGCAGAAAATGAAAACTCCTTTGTGCTTCCTCATGCATGTTGTTTTAGTCGAGACCTTTATAATTATTCTACCATCATCTCACATAGTCAAACCGCACAGGTGAGATAGGGGTATAACAGAGGGGGGGGGGGGGGATGGGGGGGGGCGGGGTATCGGGGGCGGGGCTTGTAGGACGACTTCCTCTCACACACACACACACACACACACACACACACACACACACACACACACAGACTAATGGATTGGGAACGACTGCTTATGACGGATTACATAAATTGTCTAAATAACCGAGTACATTTTTGAAAAAGTAACTAAATCATTGAGTACTGGAACGGCGGAGCGAACGCGTTAGATTACTCGTTACATCAAAAAAGTAATCCGAGTCCTCTAACACCCAACACCGATCATGATGAATTAAAATAAGACTGTCTGATTAAAAAGTCAAGATACCAATGTTCTTTCCTTTCAGATGGTCCGTTCTGATATTCAATCCTCTACTGATAAACACGCAGGAGGTCACAGATCCGTCATGTAAACATCTGCATGCATTATTTGCACTGGGATGATACGACTGTTCCATGCGCGTGTATTATGCAGGGATGCAGTGTGTGTCCTGTAGACACCCGTCTCAACATCTCGTTACTCTCGCAAACATCTCCAAGTCTGGTGGATTGACCAAACGTACCTCCAGCTTCTTCAACACCGCTACCTTGTTTAACTGTTTACCTGTACATTGGTGTCATGTGACCCGCCTGGAATTATTTGGACGTGCGTTCGTGTATGTGAATGTACAGGGTGTCCCTAAAAAAAGGTAACTTAAAAAAAAAAAAAAAAAATTTTATTACGTAACAACATCGACAATTCTCACTCAAATAATCTCAAATTTTAACAAGATGTGAAAAAACAAACAAATTGTCATGTTTTGCTTTTCATTAATTTTTTTACTTCCTCTTTCAGTGATGAAGACAATATGCTGTTGAAATGGCCACCATGTTGCCCTGACTTGACCTTTTGCGATTTAAAAAATAATCATTTCTATGGGGCTACAGTAAGTGAAAGGACCGGCCTCTTTATACCCCTCAGAGATTCCTTGAGTAGCTGGAGGATGTTACGTTAGACATGCTACAGACGTGATGTGTGAGCTTATTGAACATTTGTGACGTTTGAAGTTTTATAAAATAAGTTTGAATTTTCAAACTTTTACACTTAATGGTGTCAGCAAACTGTGACCAAAGACTGACCTCTAATGCGCAAGTTCCAAAAGGTGCAGTTCCTTGAATGACCACTAGGTCCAAAAAAATTTTTTTTTTCTAATCCGCGTAAGGCCCCATGTTAGCTTTACAAAAGAAAACGTTTCTCCTCTGCAGCTCGATTTTCCCATCATTGTTACGGAAGTGAATTTTTATGTAACTCATGAGTCAAAAGTATATTAAGATACACACTTATATATAATGTGTAGCGTACGGATGACGACGTTCAATCAAACACAACGTACCGTTTCGCATGTGAAATAACATCACTGTAGCATTTTATCTGTAACTAGCTTGTGGTGACTGAGGTAAAGCAGGTGTGTTCCGACCAACAGCCAGGCCTCGTTATTTCTGCTCAGTTGAGGACTAACGGGGGTTTTGGGTGGCGTCAGCTCCCGCCGAGATGGTGACGGGCAGAGCTCAGCACTTCAGGAAACCGTTAAACGTTTTCTGTCAAAGTGCAGAGTGAATGCGTGAACGTGTCGCGGGAACGTTACCATGGCGTCGGCTTTGTGCTTCAGCCTCTTGGCCTCCTTCATATGATGATCGACAGGGTGCTGCCTGAAAGAGAAAGAGGAACATCCTGCATTTTAAGAAGGTTTTAAAAAAAATAGAAGAAAAGAATCGCACACATGAATATCACGCGTCTTTGCCACTCGGGTATTTTAGGATTTCATCGTACTTGTCGTCAAACTTGAGCAGGGCTCTGTGCGCTGCCGGGGCTCCACAGGAAGACGACGAGGACGAGGACGAGGACGAGGACGGCGGTGGCTCTGGGGCAGACGTGCTGCTCTTTGGTGCCGTCTGTAACACAGGACAGACCATATAATCTACGTTATTAAACACAGTTTTGCATGAGGAAAAAAAACAAATACCACAGTAAATAAATAAATAGATAAAAATGCACAAACACGGGTAAACCTAGTCAATAAATAAATGAATACATAAAAGAATAAATAACCAGTGAAGTTTTTAAATGGTTATTAAATGCATTTTCCACACAGAATTTTTTATTCATTGGAATCATGAATATTTGACATATTATTTATTATTGAACTCTCTGTTAATCTCTCGTCTGTATATTTCAATTTTACAAGTGTCCAAAAGTTCTGTACCAATTGGAAATAAACAAATAAACGGATAAATCTGCGGGACAAAAGCTCCATTCCGCCTCGTACCTTGTCACTCTTGGCGTGCTCCTCCCTGCTCGAGCTCTTCTTCTTGTGCTTGCCGGCCGCGGTGCCGGTCGAGGTGCCGGTCGAGGTGCCGGTCGAGGTGCCGGTCGAGGTGCCGGTCTCCTCCATCTCTCCCGAGCGGCGTTTATGTCCCGGGTTGTGAGAAGCGGGAGCCTGGAGCTTCTTGCTGCTCTTCTTGTCCGTCTCCTCGCGGCTGCTCTTCGGCGCTCTGCGACAGGGAGGATGAGAAGACGGTCAGGACAGAGAGCGCGGTCAGAGCTTCTTTACGCTGGAAGATCAGGGACTTTCCGTTCCATTACTTACGCAGGTGTAAAGGTCCCGTAACCGTCCGACACTTAGGCATTTTAAAAATCCAGCAGATACAGGAGTAGAGTGTATTGTTTAAAACTATAGTTTAAAGTGACGATCTAACATTTCGATAAAGCCACGCTGCAAGAACTCTACATCACCACGTAGCTTACTAACTAACCGATTGAGCAAAGTAACAAAAAAAATTACTACATGCCTGTATCATAAGAATCTAACTGAAAAATAAATAAATAAATAAATAAATATATATATAAAAGTTTATACAGTTGATACAGTATATATAAAAAAACCTTACACTGTCAGAACCCCCCAAAAACAAACACAACGAAAATCCTGCAAGAACAAAAAACAAAAATGAACAAACTAAAAATAAGAATTAGAAAAAAATTACAAAAAAAAAGCACCTACACTGTGCGTAACCAAACAAAACAAAACAAAACAAGCAAACAAAAAAAAAAAAGAACAACACTCCTGCATCATATAACAAACCCCCCCCCCCCCCAAAAAAAAATATATATTTAAACAAAAAATTTAAAAAGCTAAAAATCTGCTTTACACTGTCAGACAACAACAAAAAAACTAAAGAAAAACAAGAACCAAGAAACAATCAACACTATAAACCTTCCCTGCTGATTTTACAAAAGAATCCTGAAATTTATTTGAAATATTCTGAGAAAAATCACTTTTCTTTAATTTAACCCAATACATTTATCCCAGATGTTCCGCTGGATGACGTTTTAAACTGCTGGAAAATCTGTAAATAATTAAAAATAAATTGTGTTCAAGATTATAATTAACTAAACATAAGATAACACAGGAAACCTAATTCTGGATAGTTTGGCTCCAGTGTATAAACAGATGCTTAAATTTAATTAATTAAAGAAAGAAACTAAGAATTTCTGCTTAAAATAATGCAAAAGATTTCTATAAATAGATTTAATATTATAAAGATTTA
This sequence comes from Clarias macrocephalus, assembly GCA_011419295.1. Lineage (NCBI taxonomy): Eukaryota > Metazoa > Chordata > Actinopteri > Siluriformes > Clariidae > Clarias > Clarias macrocephalus. The sequence continues at coordinate 35,709 of JAAGKR010004510.1, read as the reverse complement.
AAGTCAGTCATTATTTGCAGCAGGTTGGCGATGTCACTGGTGTAACATCAACCAGTTAAAAACACCAGCTTTCCCAGTTAGCAGCTTCAGTGTGGTTAATTGGTTACATTTTAGTTATAATTACTCATTGTGATATAATTAATTACCTGGAGTTAACATACTTTAACACATGAGCTCTGTAGAACATTCTGCTGTAACAGTGGTGTGTGTACGAGTGTGTGTGTGTGTGTGTGTGTGTGTGTGTGTGTGTGTTGGTGACTCACTCTGTTTTGCTGGAGTTGGGCTGAGATGAAGACGACGCTTTTCTCTCTTTGTCCTTTTCCAGTTTTAGCTTCTTTTTTGGCACAGAGAGCTCAGTGTGATCAGCCTGAGTAAAAATAACACACACACACACACACACAGTCATCTTCAAATCTGGGTCACTCATTGACCCTTTTTACACCCCAGCTCATAACGACTTGCAGGTCGGGGCCGAGCGCTGTGACCAATAACCTCATACATCCGCTTACTCACTGATACCATACTGTATGCATCTATCATCATTATATATAAATAAGTGTAGAATTGTGGGATTTAAAAGAAACAACAATTATGAAACAGAGTTTATTTTAAATGATATTTAACATTTTCATTTTCTTAAACTCCAAATTAAGATAAAACCTCTACATTCTTAGCTTCGGTCGAAATCACCTGCTTTTCATTTTTGGTTTGTATAATAAAAGTATCTTGATTGTTAAATATCAGAACTTGTCTGCAGACTGTTTATAAGAATGATCAATGCTTGGAGAGTCTGATAATGTACAAAAATATCTTTGACCAAAAGTATGTGCACCCTATGTCCATCACACCCAGGTCCAGTTCCTCCCCAAATAACATTAGTTGTACAGAATGCCTGGGATTACTGGAACTAACAAACCTAAAGCCTCCTCGAAGCTCCTGTGAGAACCGCAAAGCCAGCTCCATAAAGACATGGTGTGTTAGTTCTTTGACTCCAACTTTAAACCATCTCGTGGCCCAACTGAACACCTCTGAGATATGAACTCGAGCCTCTTCGAGGTCTCGACATCAGGGTTAGATAAGGAGTCGCACAAACTTGTAGGGTTTGATCAGAAGGTGTTTTTTTTTTTTTTATCGGAACGAATCCCGATAACAAATCTACATAAATCTGCATTTCTTTTCTTTCCAAACTGAACTTTCCGATCTGATCTGCAATCTTTTCCATGGAACCTGTTCATGGTAAAGTGTTTAATGATTTACTTACTGCTTCTCACTCCAGGGCTGTTACTATTCTTATTTTAGTGGGCTGCATATTTATATGCATGCACACGCACAGACACACACACACACACACACACACACACACACACACACACACACACACACAGAAGTTGATGTTTGACAGATCGTGTTCTCAAACGTTTTGCAAGCCAGGGATTGCTTTACCTACAAGAACAAAACCTCAGCACCAATTGATTTTCTGAACATAATACGACTCTTTAAATTCAAGATGGCAGTGAGCCAGTACCCAGATCAGTACCGGTGGTGGTGCAGGGGCAGATACAGGGGCAGATGTGCATCAGAATTATGATGGAAGGGAGATTAAAATAGAAATGTTTGTATGTAAAGAGACTCGATGGTGTACTGATTTACATTATATTTAAACTTGATCATATATTCCCAATATAAGTATTTTTTGTAAACTGTATCACAAAAGACTGATCGTTATGATAAATTAATGTTTAAACAATGCTTAAATAATTTTGTCATGTTGTAGGACATGACAAATCCCTCCATAATAAATGCGCTCAAATAAGCAAAACTGGGAGTTTTTTTTTTTTTTTTTTTTTGGAGGTGCAAATTTCTCACAAATGTTGCCAAGAGACGATGACTAGGGCTCATTATAATATCTGAAGAAGAAACGCAACTGAGACAAAGCTGAAGAGAAAGAGATGCGAGCGGACATGTAAAACAGCAGTTTGATAGATGGCGATCAAAGTCCCCCATTATGTTCTTAATCACATGGTGTCCCTCAAGGCTCGGTACTTGGTCCACTCCAGTTAAGAATTTACACGTTATCTCTTTAGGACACGTAACAATGGCACTCGACAATGGAATACGTAGTGATCTCAGCATGGAGTGCGGCAAAGCCTTATACATTGTGCAAAAGGGTAGGTAGTGCGAGTGGCAAAAGGTTAAAATTTATGTACAATTGTATGTAAATGTTATGAAAAACGATGGCAGCGGCGGCAGCAACAACAACGTTACCATAAACTCAAACATATAACACTGTATAAAACTGCTAGCATCCTGAAAAATCAATCAGGTAAAGAGAAACTCACAGCTCTTTTCTTGCTCGCTTTACCAGGTTCTTTCTCCTGCTTTGGTTTCTTTAAAGGCGTCTCCACATGAATGGTGGTTGCCGTCTTCATTGCTTTAGGTACCTGTGGCACTCGGGACAGCTGGCTCAGCTGGATCTTCACCACCAGAGCGAGAGGAACGTCGCCGTTAGATTTAGACACTGACGATTTGGATTTCCTGTCGGTCGTTGGCGAGTGAGCCCGGCGATTTTTGGAACTCTTGGACGTCGCAGGAGTTACAGTTACTTGAGGGTTTTTGAGTGGCGGAGATGACGGCCGGATAGGCTCCGCCTCCTTTTTGTCCTCCACCACCACCACCATCGTGGTGGTCTTAGCAATCGATTCTTTGCTATCCCTTTTTTCAGAAGACGAACGCTTGGATGTTTTTTTGCTCTCGGATTTCTTCTCGTGGCTCGTTTTCGTTTTTACCTTTGGCCTTTCTGTGAACGTGGCATTTTTGTTGCGCGGCGTCACCTCCACGCTTTCTACATGCAGGCTGCTCTGGGATTTGGTGCTCTTACTCAGGTGGTTCTCACCTACTGCTTTTCGGTTCCCTGCCTCCGTACTGGCAGTAGACGCAGGTTTGTGGCTGGCATGCTGGCTCTCGGGGCCGGGGGCGGCTTTGGCCTCGGAATTGGCGTCGCTCAACTCAGGCTGAGAGGGGGGAGTCCGGGAGTTGTAGTGTTTCTTAGTTTTGGGTTTGGAGTCCTCCTCGGAACGAGTGTGCGCTTGGGATCTGGTGCTGGGCGCAGGTTTGGGGTTGGGTTTCGACGCAACGTCGGCGTGGTTCTGAGGGTTCAGGCTCTGCTGGCTCTCCTTGATCCAACTGATCAACTGCCAGCTGATGTCTTTCTGCCCCTCGGCCTGGGGTGTACACACAAACACACATGCATATATAAATGAAACACACACATGTACTGTACACATACACAGTGACAAAAGCAGACAGACAAAAAATAAAACCTGCATAAAGGCGTGTAGTCGTTAATATAGCGAGGTTTAAGGAAGGAGTCTCCAGTGTCAGCGCTCCGAGATTACTCTTTATGGTTTGTCTGTAACGTGGCAAGCTTAAAGTCATGAGACAGAAGAACAAACTCCACACTTCACAAACGTAGTGTGTTTTAAGATCAACTCCCATTTGTGTTCATGTTCGTTGTGCTAACCCTGAGCAGCTTCTAAAAATATGGAACTTCTTTGCTGATGCCAAAGCGAAACCCACAGGCTGTTTTTCCCCCAGACTCGATTGTGAGGTTTTCGTGGCCGTATAAAATAAGAACGTGGCTGAAACACTTTTCTGTTGCTGTTGACCTTTTAGTGACCTGGAGAATCCGCGCTCCCGGGTAGAACCGGCCGTGGGCACACCGAAGCGCAACCGCCAAACCCGCTCGGCTACTTCCTACTGTGGGTGGCTTCAACCATCTGAAATATGTTCTGTATCGCTGAGGACACGCAGTGATCTCTCCCTAACAAAGCGAGAGCGTGTTCAGGGCTCGATCCGCGCGCCCCGTGCTGGTGGAGCAAATGAAACGAAAGCCGTATACGCACTGAACACGGAGATCATTTTTCAGGCTCTTCTCATCACTTTTAATTCAGAACGCGGATCGATTCTAGCTTTAACCGAACAGTCTGAGAGGGAGCTCGAAATCCTGACTCATCACAGCCACGTCGCTTTTTTTCCTCCTGTTTCTCCATCTATTTACTGTTAAAGTTGAAGTATGTACACTTTATGATTCTGGCTGCACGGTTTCTATTAGCAGAGATGTAATTTTATTTAATTTTTTTTAAGGGCTCTGTGGTCCGAGACCTGCGCAGACTACCAATTCTAGGGAACTGTAACATTGTGCATGTTTTAAGAGCGAGAGTAAGAAGAATCGGTCACATTCCAGACTTTCATCCTGAACCCGTGTGATGTCATTAAGGTCATCAGAGTTAAGCACAGTATCTATAACGGAACAGACTGAATAAAATAAAAAATAAAAACGTCAACCAAACCCTGGTTAATCCATAAATAGGCAACTGGACGGAGAAAACAGAGCCTGACTACTGGTTAGAACTAGAGCTGTCAATATTAATACATTCTAAGTGAATAATTAAACAATTTTAACAGGTTTATTACAGATAGTCCCCAACTTATGAACGAGTTCCGTTCCCGGAGCACGTTCATAAGTTGGATTTGTTCTCAAGTCCGACAAAGTGAGTCTTAAACTCCTTTGACACGAATATACAATGTAAATCATATCAATACGCTTGACTAAATCTGTCCCCTTTCCCAACTCTGCAATCATGTCGCCAAAAACCGTAACCACGCCTAAAGAAATTAATCTCACACACGTCTAATGTAACAGTGTCGGCTCTGAGCCTTTAAATCGCAAGGGGAATCCCAGACACCGTTTTGTCTCAGGGCTGTTGAGGATTTCCTGAAATTAGGATCATTCACCATCAGGACAGCTTTACAGGACAGGCGTTTTCGATCATCGTGATCAATGAGTGAGGCTGCCTCATTTCTCCCGAACCCGAACAATACATGAGAGCTACTTCAGCGATTAAAACGGAAGCAGAAGCACGGTCCATTCATAACTCGTCTGTAACTCAAATGTGCGTTAGTCGGGGACTACCTGCAGTCAGATTAACTCTGATTAACTAGATTAAGCTTTACGACCCCAATACAGCCGTCATTAATGTAGCTATGGAGACCAAAAACGTTTTTTTTTTTTACCAGGATGTAAATATATTTATTAGGGCGCAGGGGGCTTAAGATTGGGACTGACTCGTTTTATGGAGCCAGTTATACGGTCAAGGAACTGCAGATTTTGGTACTTCAAAAGAACTTTATTTACCCGAGAGGGAAATTCCGCACTTTACAAATTTTTCAGAACCTTTAAAAATAATAATTAATAAATAAATAAATAACTTTCATACAGGGAGCGGAGCAGGGCTGGTGAAATGGCTGAATGCCACCCTGCACACTAAACTACTGAAGCGTGTGCTCTAATAGATGTGAGATGCTTTCTGTGAGTTGTGAAGAAGACAAAAGATGAACAAAGTTACAGTGCAAAGAAAATTAACTGGAAAGCATGTGTGGGTGTTTGTTTGGCTGTTCCTGACAGTGAACTGGGTCTGAAATGGCAAATAATTTCTTATAGAAAACATTATTATTGTGTTTATTACGGTGCATTTTGCCGTTGTTTGCCCACGTGAATAAAGAGAACGAGATTCAGAGATCTGCTGCGCGTGACGGCAGGTTCATTTGATTCCCTACAGAACAAAAAAAACAGTCAGTTTCTCTCTCTTTGTGTGTGTGTGTGTGTGTGTGTGTATAGTCAAATCAAGTCTCTACTTGTATACCATGTAGGTGTTGAATTTTTCACTGCACGTGTGTGTGTGTGTGTGAAGCATAATTATGTGCTAATGGTGTGTTGTTTTTTTTACGCAAACCCTGCGTTCGTGTACCTTGGCTGGTGGCGTGTGACTTCTGTGAGCGGGCGGCGTCTCATCCGTGCCGCTCTCGCTGCTCTCGCTGCTGGATTCGGACTCGGAGCTGCTCTCGGAATCGCTGGAGCTCCCAGACTCGCCTCCACTAGGGGGAGCCAACACGGCCGTGCCGCCGTCTTCACACACACTACAACGAAAATCAGGGAAATGTATCAGAACAGAACCGGATCACATATTCAGACGTTTTTTTTTTGTTTTTTTTGGCCTCCTATCAGGCGGCTTGAAATGTCATCATTTTAATGCGTGCGACTTTAGATTTTACGCTCACTGAAATGTAGAGGAAGGTTAATGAGACTCACACTGGGTGCTGGTGAACGGGTGACAGCGCAGCTTTCGGTGGTGACTCACTGTGCTCTGTAGCGAGAGAGAGAGAGAGAGAGAGAGAAGAGTAAACAAGTGACACATGAGAAGAAGAGAAACTTGTGAAATGAAGAGGAGAAACTTGTTCCCGGATTTCTGGAAATCTCCTCGGGTTAAATGCACTTTGCAAAACACACACACACACACACACACACACACACCACACACACACACACACACACACACACACACCAACTTGGCATTCACTAGAAAGCATTTATCATAGAATAAATAAATAAACAAACAAACATAATATTAAAACTATTATTTAGACTAACATTTTATTTTATTCTACTCTTTAATACATCATGTGCATCTCTTTTAAGACTTCTTCAGGCTTTGTGGTTTATTTTATTATAAACTTGTATACGAGTATCCGAATATTTTTTTAATATAATAAAAAATATATATATATACAAAAAAGTATAGCTGTATATTATTTACAACATATTCTTTTCACATTTTCTCAGCTGCTGTATCGGTTGTTTTTTTCCAGATTTTCCAAAACTTTTCCAGACATTTCTATTAATTCCTGAATTTTTCAGATGCCTGGTTTTACAATTTTCTTTTCTTTTTTTTTTTCTTATTACTATTTTTATAATTTTTTATTATTCTCCTTTTAATTCTCCTGATTTTTAAGCATGTAGTTAAATTTTTCCTTCATATTTTGTTTTATCCGGTGCATTCCAGGATATTTTATTACACTATTTTTATTATAATTATTATTTACACTACTTTCACCTTTTACAGCACTTTGAATTACCACGTGTATAAAACGTTCTCTAATTTTATTAGTCATTTATTCGCCAATTCTCCATCTCACTCAACTATATGAATTTATATACAGGGTGATTCACTTGAAAGAGGCCCTGAATATTCTGTAATAACTCCTCGCTATGATGCCCATAAAAATAAAAAAAAACACTACAAACCTTTCTTGCGCCTACTGCACTTTATCACCCCGACTCTGGAGCATTCCGGCGTGTTCAAAGCTGAGGAGCACATTGTACGTTGTTTCGCTCAGATTGCTTCGTCCGAGAGAAATTACGGAATATCCGGGGGCCTCTTTCTAGCGAATCGCCCTGTATTTATTTATACATGTTTTCATTTGACGTTGTGAACTGTTGCAGTTCCTCTATAATCCTACGGGTGCCAACGTGATCTGCATGTTTTAGGACTGTCGGAAGAAACCGGCGTCCACAGAGGAAACCCAGCAGGCACCGGGAGAGAAACATGCAAACTGCTGAGGTGGGATTCGAACCCAGAGGCTGGTGTGAGGTAGCAGTGCCCACCAGTACTTTTTATTATTAGGAGTAGCAGCAGCAGCAGGGTGGTAAAATCAATATGATGTTTAGAAGATTCACTTCCTGCTTCTTATAGCATCAAAGAGAAGAATTTTGCAGAACAACCCAAAGCTTGCAACCTTCCAGTCCGGAGCCGTAACCACTTAACCACAGTTTCCTCAGTCTCTCTTTAAAGTTCATTAAACGTACAGAACGTACAGAAACACTAAGCAGTATTTAAAGAACAACATGCAGAAATCAATCTGGAGCTGTATTCGCTTCTCATCCAATCACACCAGCAAATCTTTAGGCCACGCCTCCTCGCACCAAAACATGAGCGGCGACGCAACGGCTCAGAGTCTGGCCCGAACGCCGCTTTTTCTTCCTCCGATAACTCTATTGCATAGTGACCTTTCTCATACATCTCACACACACACACACACACACACACACACACACACACACACACACACACACACACACAGTGTCACTCACTTTGAGGTTGCTGGTATCCGCGATGAACACTGGACTCCTGCAGAACAGAGAAGTTAGACTGAGAACACACTCGGTGACACGCCCTTACGTCTGAATGCTTCACGCGTGATACACACTCGTCGTCTGACTGTGCATCCTAAATGAGATCACACCTTCATCTATCACAGCCTGTCTTATTGCACAAACAAAAAGCCTGAGTGCGAACTCCTACATCGTGGTTGGTTTTTCAAAAAAAAAAAAAAACCAACAACCACAATGATTTTCAAGTGTTCATTTATTATGAACATTATTATATTATATTAATTATTAGATTATATATATATATATATTTTTTTTATAAGCTACCAATTAAATGATTCACAGCATCATATTTTACACTTTTCTGTTTATTTACTTTACTATGTTCTGGCAATAGCATAAAAACGTACGACATTTACAAACAATTACGAACAATTAGAAAGCGAGGTCACATGACTAATACGATGAGGGAGTAGGGGAAGGGGCGGGGCTTGTAGATATCACTGTACACTAAAGTTCACGACGCTCTCACAAATCAGAGCTGTGAATCAGGGGTAGACTGTCGATTCGATAAATATTAATGTTTAATGTCTGGTTTGTTTCAAGCAGCTTCATTTCAGACAAGCGCTGAAGTTTATCGATAGAAAGGAAGAAAGAAAGGAAGGTTTTGTCTGTACACGGGTCAGAACTTGCTCATTTAATGATCTCTTTACATTCCATACATTAGAGGAACCGAAACCAGGCTCCGAAGATGTTCTGTCTGCTGTCTGGACAGAATCTAATGACTCTCCTGCAGTCCTCAGATCTCTGCCTGAAGTTTAATCTGCACCATCAGTGAATCTAAATGTTGAGTAAAAGTGATGTCATGAACAGTTACGTGTGGGATTTAATAATCTACTTTAAAATAATCTACTAATAGAATCTGCACCTTACAGAATGTGATTTCTGTGTATTAATAAGTTAGACAGAGAGTTTCTGCTGTACAGAGAGACACACAGACATGTACGTGGACTTCAACCTCAAATAATAATAATAATAATAATAATAATAATAATAATATCACTGATCACATTAAAGATCAGAAGATCAGTTTTAGTCTTAACCTTTTTAATTATGTCTAAAAACTCTTTACCCGCGTACTAACGCTAGTAAACTACTAAAGGTATCGAACATGTACTGAAATGCTGCGTAACTCGTGTTGGTGGTGTTGAGAGTTTAAATGTCACGTCTCTCTGTCAAAGCAGCTCTGTCCTGCTCCGCCCTCCAGTCCAGTAGGTGGCGATGTTGCACCAACCGCACAGAACTTCAAAAGAAGAAGAGGAACACACGATAATCTAATCGTGCAGATTGCGGTTTGTGAAAGCTGCGGCGTATTTTTAAGGAGTTATTCGGATTTTAAACCGTTTAAAGTCAGGAAAATATTTGCTTGTAAAAACAAAAATTTAAAGCTAAATAACTTCGAATAAAAACTGGTTAGACAGTACAGACAAATCGATTCAAGATATATAAATCCGTTAAAAAGTGCCGGTGTAACTTGTGTGTGTTTTGCGTGTTAGGGCGGCGCCAGGACTCGGGAAGCGCAGCTGCTGATGACGACGTCACGCTTCGGTTCTTACCAAAAAACGTTTGAGGTTTAATTTCTCAGCCGGCGGAATTTTCCCTTAACGTTAGATTAAAAGTTAATTTCAGCTCTGTACCATCTGTCCTGTACGTGTTGCATCACTCTGTGTGTGTGTGTGTGTGTGTGTGTGTGTGTGTGTGTGTGTGTGTGTGTGTGTGTGTGTATGTGTGTGTGTATGTGTGTGTGTATGTGTGTGTATGTGTGTGTATATGTGTGTGTATATGTGTGTGTATATGTGTGTATGTGTGTGTGTATATGTGTGTGTATATGTGAGAGAGACTCACCTTGTTAGGAAAGGAGAATTTGGAAGGCTCTGCTGTACTCGGGGTCTGAATGGCCGTTAGCAGAGGCGGCCATGAGTGGGTCATTTCCTGTGTGTGTGTGTGTGTGTGTGTGTGTGTGTGTGTGTGTGTGTGGGTGTGTGTGTGTGTGTGTGTGGGTGTGGGTGGGTGTGGGTGGTTGAAAGAGAAAGAGAGAGAAAGAATTAGAACAGACTGATCGTGAAAGACAAACAAAGGCTACTGTATGCCTGGCAGGACGCCTCTCACTCTCGCAGGGACACGGGGAAACAGTCACACACTCGCTTACATTTTGCAAACATTAACAGAAACGATAACACACACACACACACACACACACACACACACACACACACACACACACACACACACACTAAGAGGGGGTACAGACTCCTTCAAACTTTCCATCAACATCATAAAAGTCTTCAGTGACCCTGGATCGAGTGGAGTGAGACTGATGAAGGGACTAAAGGCAGAGACAGAGACACATAGAGAGAGAGAGAGAGAGAGAGAGAGAGAGACGTGTAAAGCATGCAAGGTGTTGGTGGTGTTGGTGTTGTACTCACTCGGAGAATCTCCTCTACTCGCTGAACATCATTTGACAGCATCTGCAGGAGAGACGTGACAGTCAGAAACATGACTTGAGCAACAGAGAGAGGAAGAGGGCGGAGGGAGAGAAATGAAACGTGTTTGTGTGTGTGTGTGTGTGTGTGTGTGTGTGTGTGTTTGTGGAGAGAGATAACCATCTAACGTGTCTAGCTAGCTGAACCAAAGAGAGAGACTCCGAGAGAGAGAGAGAGATAGAGAGAGAGAGACACTCACAGATGGAGACACTCACAGAGAGTCGGAGAGAGAGAGAGAGTCACAAAAAGACACAGAGAGACACTCACAGAGACACAGAGAGGGAGACACAAAGAGACATTCATAAAGAGACACTTGCACAGCGAGAAACTCACAAAAAGGGACAGAGAGACACTCGCATGCAGAGAGAAGAAGAGGATTAGACCAAACAGACACAGCAAGATATTCAGAGAGACAGTCAGAAAGAGAGAGAGAGAGAGAGACACTCAGACAGAGACACACACACACTCGGACACCGAGAGGGACTAGACAGACCCAATCAAGTCACATGACAGGCTGCATTTTTTTTTTTTTTTTTACAGGGATCAAAACATCATGTCTAGTAACCCCGCGTCCAACCCCGCGTCCAACCCCGCGTCCAACCCCGCGTCCAACCCCGCGTCCAACCCCGCGTCCAACCCCTCTACACTTTCTTCCTACAGCTTCACCGTTCACATCATTCCTGCTCAGAGTTCCCAGGAAGACACTAGTAACACCACGCATGAGCCCGGGACACACCCTGGGGGGACACCAGTTCATCACAGGGCAAAACAAATACACACACGATTTGACTCATACAAACACAAGTCACATGGTAACATTTTTTCGTTGGAATGTAAGGTTGTGTGTGCGCGGAGAGGAAATGTGTGTGTGTTCGTGTGTGTGTGTTCCCGCAAATGCCATTCCTTCCTGTTCCTCCCCACATACACACTTTGATCATGATGGTAATTAATGCAAGTGCTTATAAATATGAAGAATAAAAAATGTTGGTATTTTTATATTTATTTAATAAGGTGACATTACTCCCACTTTGTACATATTTATGAAACCTGATCAATAAATAAATAGTTACGGCACAATTTTATTTAAACACTGCGTTTGGGAATTAGGAAAAAAAACACACACACACACACACACACACATACACACATACACACACAAATCCAGGAAGGTTATTACACTGTTAAATATAATCACTAAAGCTGGATGTTTTATGATGTAGGTTTTGTCGCTGGTGAAAAGCCTGAGGAATGTCGACTCTCCCTCCTAAAGGAGTTCACACCGTCCCGGGATATTCCGGTCGAGGGGACTCCGAGCTCTGCAGTGGAAACTATTTACAGGAGTTCACCCGCTTCGGTGACATCATCCATACACCATGTGTGACTGACGAGGCGAAGACGGCGTGCTAAATTAGGCAGAGGGAAAAGTTTAACTCTCTGTGCTGGAGTGGATTAAATGTCCGCTTTGTAACGTTTATTGTTCGATTTGTCTCAAGTGGTTATATTTCTTACAATATTAAAAATAAACTCTTAAATGATCAAAGGCACAAGTTGCACAGCATGTCAATACCATGTCTTGCACAAAAAGAATTTTATTCCCAATCTTCTGCTCCACACTCCAGTCCAGTAGGGGGCGATAATAAACCAACCGATTATAAATGCCAAAGAACTAGAGAAAGACGCGAATGTCGCCAAAAATAAAATAATATAAACAAATAAATAATAATAATAATATTTTTAAAAAATTGTCCTCTGCGGAAGATGGAAGTGGACTGTATTTTCCGTAAAAGCTGCAACATGTTTAAGGAATTTGTCAGTTTTGGACAATTTAATGTTTTTAATTTAACCTAAATAATTTGAATAAATGTGTGAATCGATTCTGAAGCTAAACCTGATCCACTGATTCGATTAATTGAATCAACCTGAAGAAAAAAAAATCTCAGGAGATTTAATCATACAGCTCGATAATTTATGCATTACAATTATTATATTCGTACTATTAATCAGTTTATAGCTACATGTTACCAAAGTCGGCAAAACTATTTTGTTCTCACTTGTTATACCAACTGACAATCAATCATTACCTCAGTTTAAATCATTAGAAACAAAAACACCACAAAAACAACAACAACAAAAAAAAAACTTACGTTAAGTTACAAAGACACGCCCCTCCATGTTCAAAAACAAACTTAAAGCTTAAAAAACTTTGCCAAAGTTACAACTTCTCATCTGGTTGTTACAAAACACTGACCTTTCAAAAAAACCCAACCAAACCTCATCTTGAAAACGTCACCAGATCAACAACAACATGCGGTTTTGATGTTATTTTTAAGTCTGTTTCATGACACTACATTTTTAGTCACAGCATATCAACACACAAGACCTTATTTTTGTTGTGAGGACACATACAGTATGCTCAAGCACACTTCAGAAATCAGAAGGACAATCTCAGACCTACAATCAATATAAACACAAACACACGTTTGTAGTTGTGGGGACATCTGACACGATTCTATCATTGTGAGGACCTGTGGTCCTTTTTAGGCCTTGCAAAGGGAGACAATACGTGTACACACACTTCTGAAATCAAGGGGACAAACTAGAGAATTATTTTTGTGAGGACCATGAGTGGTCGTGAGGACATTTGACACAATTCTGTTACTGACAGGATTTTCCTCATAAGGGCTTAAATAAAAAGTGCACACACGCACTCTAGAAATCAGTAGGGCGATCTCGGACGCACAAACCAATCAATACAAACTTAACTTTCTACCGTATTTTTATGGCTATTTGTTGTAAAGACCAGGTGATTGTGAGGACCTTGGACACCATTCAATTCAAAAACCTTTATTCATCCCAGGGTGGCAATTTAAGAAATAACATTACCAATTATTTTACCAATATACCAATTAACTTTAACAATTAAAATTATAAGGCCCTAAAAAAAATAATAAGAGGTACATAAATTTCTTGGTACTAAATGTTGTAGAAAAATCTCTCTATAAAATCGTTTTTTTCTTACTAATGATAAAGCAAGCATTATTAACAGTTTCTGTAAAACTGAAAACAAGCTGAAGGCTAATGAAAGTATTCTGGGCAGATTTCCATAAAGCTAGGCCAAGCGGTGATACCAGGTAGGGAAGGTATATTAAATGCATTGTATAAAAATAAACACATAATTGTGAATAATTCGGTAAATTAATAATAAATGCAAAACATCATGCATAGGTATTAACCCCCCACCCCCTCCCCCCCCACCTCATTGGTTTTATGATTTTTGGACATGCTGAATTCTAATTCACTTTAGCCTGGTGTGTAATACTCTAGGTGGTGCTGTTAGAGACGCAGTTTCATTTAAAAGTGAAAATCAATCAAGCTGTGAACACGCAACCGAGCAGCAGTTAGCCAGACACTTCCTGTGCAAGTGACCTAGTTTCCACTGCAAGTGCAAGACTGCGGTTTCTTCGACTGAGACCAAATAACAAAGCCTGTGTCGAAGCATGCTCTGTGTTTATGAGGAAGGCTCCTGAGCTGATCGATTATGAAACAGAAACATGCAAACTGTAATATTTACATTTTATATGACAGGTGTTCAAGTCAAAGTGGGATTATTTTTTATTACACAATAACAGAATACAGTAACGAGATTTATTATAATCCTCTATAACCCCCTGCTACACTAATGCACTTCTACCAGTGTTTCACTGCTGCTTGGACACCATCAAGGTAAAAAAAAAAAAAAAATCTCTCAGTACGCCGGAGCCAGGATCGGACTGCCTGAAACGATGACCTCCCAGGAATTCCCATGTGGAAATGGATTGGAACAAGGTCAGGACTGTTTTGGGGGGGGGGGGGGGCGCATCACCCACTCAGCATCATTAGTATACTAATCACCGACCTGATCATCGGTCATCATCTGCACCTGTTCATGCGTTAAGTTAGAGGTAATTATTTTATTATTAAATGGTTCATAGGTCACTGTGTGGCTTAACAAAGAAAAAAAAATTTTTTTTCAAAAACTGCTCAGGTACCGAACTGAGAGACAGAAAAGTCCTTCAGGAAGCCTGGAGAACTATTCCTCAAGACTACAATTAAAATACAATGAAGTCTGGAGCTTTGGAAGCAGATTATGAAGAAATGAACGGGGGTCAAGACTTTTGCAAACCTTTAAGTGATCAAAAAGATCAAAAAGCAAAACATGATACAAAAGCATCAGCCACCAGAGACAAATGCAAGTGTGAACTTGTCGTTTTTGTTATGTGAACTTGGGATAAGCGAGTATTTCTCTATCCATCTGTCACTGCTGGGAGCAGGGGAGCGACCCGACCCGACCTCGCCTCACCTGAACTCACCTCGGCCCTCGGGAATTCAGAAGATTTTACTTAATTAATTAAAGAGAGTCTCACTTTTATCTTTGATGCATGCGGAGGGAGGACTGTTGCGGCCCGAGGTCACAAACTTGTGGGAGTTCAGCAGCACCTGAAGCCACGAGGTGAGGTGAACCTGCTCAAACGTCCGGTGTTGTAATCATGGCGAGCGTCACACACGCAGGACATCAGTCCGAACCCAAACGTATCCATCGCACGACAAAACCGACTAACACTGCACGGTCTGACGATAAGCTGCTGTTCCTGACGGGAATTACATCACGGCCTTTCTGTTCATAGACGCTTCATAAAAATGACTGGAAATGAGGGGAAACACCACATTTTCAAAATATAAAAATCATTTAAAAAAATGTAAATTTTATTGTTGTATACCACTAACCATTATATATATATGTATATGTATATATATAACTTGTAATGTAAACATTACAAAAATGTGTACATTTTTGTAAAGGTGACATTATTTGTAAACGGATGTTTATCTGATGTTTATTTGGTGTTTATACTCCGTGTCTCTGGTGTTAGGCTTCGTGAAAATGTTTTTGCTAGACCTTATAACAATAGAAACAAGACATTTTTTCTTTCTTTTTCATTTACAATTTAGTTTTTTTTCTTTTATGATTGTCTAAATTTGCTTTTGTGTTTTTGGTTTTGATGTGAAGTTTCCAAGTTCACTGTTCTGTTCTTTATTGTTGTTTTTCTTTTTCAATTTCGTTGCAGCAATTTAGGTTTTGTACTTATGTCTGTTTATTTTGATATAGGAGGAGTTTTACGCTTTGTAATGTTTTTAAAACGTTCAAGTGTTTATCAATTCACAAAAATTGCTAATTAGAAATTCTTGTGCATCTTTCCAGATTACCAGCCCATGGGGGGTACAAACTTTTGCCTCTGAATGTAACCAGCCAGGATTAGCTACAATGATGGTGGAAAAAGTTTTTCAAAAGTTAAAGAATTCAAATCAAATCAATCATATTAAACAATAAAGGCTACAAGCGTAAACATGTTTTTATTATTATTATTATTATTATTATTATTATTATTATTATTAAATAGATAATTAATCAATTAATCAACTACTGAATAAATGTATTAATTTTAAAAGTTCAGTTTAAAGTAAAGTGAGGAGGGGAAAAAATTGCTGGCAAAAAACAACAACTGCAAATCAGAAACTATCAAATTTGGAACACACGACAGCAAAACATCAACATGAGCTCAAAAGAAAAAAGGGGGCGGTGCTTACTGAGCATCATGTGGTACATGTCAGCCCAGGAGCCAGTGGAAAACTGAGAATCCGAGGATGATTACAGTCGGAGGAAACTTGAGGCTGAACAAAACCAGTGAAGCGTTTATTCCTGATTATTTTTGTTATCAGAAGCAATAATCTGAGGTTATTTTTAGATTCGTTTATAAAGTTTCACTGAATTAACATAAAGCTGTGAACGGTAAAAAAGAACGTCTGATTATTTAATCGAAAAAAATCGATGCTTCATCTTCTGTGCGTGTTTTTTGTTGTTGTTTTTTTTTTTCTTTCAAGATTTTTTATTTTTACAAATATATTGTTTTTGTTTGTTTCTGTCATCTTCTGTTGCGTTTACAGTTTTGTTGCCGAGTTTCCAAACTCACTGTTCTGTTCTTTATTGTTGCTTTTCTTTGGTTTTGTAGATGTTTTGGTTTCGTTGTTCACCTTCCAAATTAACTTGCTTTGTTCTTAGTTTTGTTGTTTTAGCTTTGCTGTTATGTCTTTGTATTTATTTATTTATTTATTTATTTTGCTTGTTTTGTTTTTGCATTTCTGAATCTGTTCGATTTTTTTTCCCCCCAGTTTGGCCGACATGCTTTTAATTTTCTTTTTGCATTTTTGATCTCACACTCATGCCACTAATTCCACATTTGGAATTTCTGTAATGATATTTATATGATTATGTTCAAAATATTACATCACTATTTCTATAATAACATGACCTTTTATTGCTGCTACGGTGAATGTGAATAAAACCTTTTTTTCTTTCAAGATTTTTTATTTTTACAAATATATTGTTTTTGTTTGTTTCTGTCATCTTCTGTTGCGTTTACAGTTTTGTTGCCGAGTTTCCAAACTCACTGTTCTGTTCTTTATTGTTGCTTTTCTTTGGTTTTGTAGATGTTTTGGTTTCGTTGTTCACCTTCCAAATTAACTTGCTTTGTTCTTAGTTTTGTTGTTTTAGCTTTGCTGTTATGTCTTTGTATTTATTTATTTATTTATTTATTTTGCTTGTTTTGTTTTTGCATTTCTGAATCTGTTCGATTTTTTTTCCCCCCAGTTTGGCCGACATGCTTTTAATTTTCTTTTTGCATTTTTGATCTCACACTCATGCCACTAATTCCACATTTGGAATTTCTGTAATGATATTTATATGATTATGTTCAAAATATTACATCACTATTTCTATAATAACATGACCTTTTATTGCTGCTACGGTGAATGTGAATAAAACCTTTTTTTCTTTCAAGATTTTTTATTTTTACAAATATATTGTTTTTGTTTGTTTCTGTCATCTTCTGTTGCGTTTACAGTTTTGTTGCCGAGTTTCCAAACTCACTGTTCTGTTCTTTATTGTTGCTTTTCTTTGGTTTTGTAGATGTTTTGGTTTCGTTGTTCACCTTCCAAATTAACTTGCTTTGTTCTTAGTTTTGTTGTTTTAGCTTTGCTGTTATGTCTTTGTATTTATTTATTTATTTATTTATTTTGCTTGTTTTGTTTTTGCATTTCTGAATCTGTTCGATTTTTTTTCCCCCCAGTTTGGCCGACATGCTTTTAATTTTCTTTTTGCATTTTTGATCTCACACTCATGCCACTAATTCCACATTTGGAATTTCTGTAATGATATTTATATGATTATGTTCAAAATATTACATCACTATTTCTATAATAACATGACCTTTTATTGCTGCTACGGTGAATGTGAATAAAACCTTTTTTTCTTTCAAGATTTTTTATTTTTACAAATATATTGTTTTTGTTTGTTTCTGTCATCTTCTGTTGCGTTTACAGTTTTGTTGCCGAGTTTCCAAACTCACTGTTCTGTTCTTTATTGTTGCTTTTCTTTGGTTTTGTAGATGTTTTGGTTTCGTTGTTCACCTTCCAAATTAACTTGCTTTGTTCTTAGTTTTGTTGTTTTAGCTTTGCTGTTATGTCTTTGTATTTATTTATTTATTTATTTATTTTGCTTGTTTTGTTTTTGCATTTCTGAATCTGTTCGATTTTTTTTCCCCCAGTTTGGCCGACATGCTTTTAATTTTCTTTTTGCATTTTTGATCTCACACTCATGCCACTAATTCCACATTTGGAATTTCTGTAATGATATTTATATGATTATGTTCAAAATATTACATCACTATTTCTATAATAACATGACCTTTTATTGCTGCTACGGTGAATGTGAATAAAACCTTTATATAGATTAGATACAATTAATCTAATCTATATAAACAATTTATGCACATTCACCACAGCAGCTATAAAAGAAAGAAGCAGGTGTTTGTTTAACATGGAAGGAGTCACCAGTTTCAAAATGTACAGTTGGGTTTGGATTTGTTGCCCAGTAATTTTTTGTTTGTTTGTTTTCTTTGTTTGTTTAAATTTATTGCTCTGTTCTTAGTTTTTGGTTTTGTTAAGTGTTTAAATTTACTGTTTAGTTTTGTTTTTTTAGGTTTTTTGTGTTGTGCTTTAGAATTTCTTGTTCTGTTTTATTAATATTTTTATTATTAGTTTGTTGTTGCATTTCCAAATTTTACATTCTTTTTTTTTTTTTGTTTGTTTCGCTGCTGTTGTTAAGTTTCCTGTTTTTTCCTGCTTTTGACTTTCTATACACGGTAGTAGCAGGTTGTTGGTTCAGTGTTGCGTTCCGCACTTATGAATATTCAGAATAATTCGTAATTACACAATACTTCCACAACTATATTCAAAACATGACGTTATAACTCATCAAGTCCCAACACTGTATAGCTGATCTGAATCTTTTTTGTGAGGACACACGAGTCAATCGTTTAGGATATTGATTAGTTTTTTTGGCTCGGTTATTCTTTCCTAATTTGATGACTGTAGATTTTTATTTAATGTTGGTTGTTTTGTTGATTACACACTGACATCAGCATATTAAACCCTATATAGCTGATCTGCTGAAGAGGCTTTTTTTTGGTTATTTAGCATTGATGGGAGGAGTCTCCAGTCTCAGAGATTTAAAAAAAAAAAAAGTGTTTACAAATTTGACCCCCCGAACTTCTGTTCATGCTTTCTTTTATGACCTTTTTTGTTGCGTTACTATTTTTGTGATAAAATTTTCTGTTTGTTCATGTTTTTTCTTCTGGTTTTGTTGGTGCGTTTTAAGAATTTGCTGCTCTGCTGTTCAGTTTCGCTGTTGTCGTTTTCAAATTTGTTTGTCGTCTTGACTGTCGCTTGTTTATTTATTTATTTCCTGTCTCTCGTCGTGATTGTTGTGCTTCTAAATCTGCTGACATTTTTTCTAGTTTTTGTTGCCATGTTTTCGTTTTCCGCTTCAGCGACGTGGTTTTCATTTACATGCGTATTAAATTGCGCATTTAGTAAGCGTACAGTACGTATACGACTACATTTAAAAGAGGTTTGTACGGAAACACCGTCTAACCCAGACAGAGCTGTTTTCTGAACCCCCAGAGACGACGTCTGACGACACACACACACACACACACACACACACACACGGCGCCTGAAACATGGCCGGTGACTCAGCCGGCGGCGTGTCGTGACCCATCTCCGTGAGCAGGTTCTCATTACTCTCTCGCTGCCTCTGTGGACACGAGCCAGGCTTTGTGCAGACACACCCTGACTGTGTGCACCAACACTGCCTGCTATTGCTCAATTATACATTCTGTACTTCTCACACACACACACACACACACACACACACACACACACAGTTGTAATCTGATACCCTGCTTGCTAAGCTTCCTTCTACTTTAACGATCATTAAAAAAAAATATTTTAAACATTACTTTAAAGTTCTCAGGCACCAGAAAGACTCGCAGTCGTCTCCTCGGCCGGACCGAGACACAGTTTTAGTCGCAAGTGGCACACCCAAAAAAAATTATTAAAAAAATCTGCAAAAACACACAAAATCTCAACCCTACCTGGGGTTTCTGACTTGCACGCACACACACACACACACACACACACACATTTGCAGCAGGAGGACGTTTATTTTTTACGCGCAACACCACTCAGATGTCAGCGTGGTGCTGTTACAGGGAAACAATCAACATCGGCGGGAGGATTGTGGCGAATCCGGGGCAACACATGATCCAGGAAGTGTTTTGTTTAATTCCTCTTGCGTACGACGTGATGAAATTACATCGATTTGTTTAAAACAGCAAACACTTTGAAAGTCTATTTATAGGTCGCGCTTTACGTTCTGGAACATCCGTGTAGCGTTGCTTCCTGCTTTCAGGTACGTTCCAGCGGACCACTTGACTTTTTTCCCCCCTTCAAGTTAAAAATAAAAACGTAAAAATATGTCGCAAATTTTCCCGCCTGACGTCCGACACTGGAGACTCCTTCCAGGGGAAATTTTTTTAAAGAACCGTTTCCTTCCAGATAAGCTAGCTAGTTTACATACTTTATTTATTTATTTATTTACTTAAAAAGTGCTCTACACTTTTTTTTGGTCATTGTTACTATAGTAACCGTTTATCCGGAATGACACGATCCCTAGGTTTTTTTTTTTTTTTTTTTTCCGTTAATCTGTCACCGGTATGTTTTTCATACTGTAACAAGCAACTTTAAAAACACGGTGATGTGATTTGGACGCGCGCGCTTCTAAAGACCCGGTTGTGGGGGTTTTTTTGAGCCGCTTGCGTGGACACGTCCCGCTTTCACAACAAGCCGAAGCATCTGGCCCGTGTTTTGGAACGACGCCTGGCTCCTGGTCTGTTTACATTTAACACACGCTGCCTTTCCGTGTTCGCTTTCTCCTTGTTCGATCAGATAAGACGTCGGACACGGAACAGGCGTACAGTTTAAAAACGAGATAAGCGTCAAACAGTAAACGAGCTGGTGGTCGGACGTGAACCTAAGGAAAAGACTGAACGTGTACACACACACACACACACACACACACACACACACACACACGGGGGACAGAGGGAGCGAAGGGTACAGCTGTGAAAATAAACACCCTCGTCCCAGGGGAGCGCTTCTGGGTTTTTGAGCAAATCCAGAAATTCACCCTGTTCCAGTCTTCACCTTTTTATGATTATAAGAGTTAAGACTCAATCCTGCGCAATGTAACCATCACTTTACGGAGACGAGACTCGGCGACACCTCAGAGAGAGAGAGAGAGAGAGAGAGTCTGCATCACATCATGCACAAGTGTGGGTTAGAGTCCAGAAATATAAAAATGACAATGAAACGATTTTATATAATTTTAGAAATTACAAAGAAAAGGACAAAGGGAAATAAAGAAAACAAAAGAAGAAAAAAAAAACCAGCATGAATAAAATGGAAAAATAAAGGACGAAGAAAAGAGAAAAGCAGGAACATAAAGGAGATAAAAGAAAAAAAGGAATCAAAGAGAGAAAAGAAAAAGAAATGAAGAGATCAGTGGGGGAAGGAGGGAAAAATAAAAAAAAGAGAAAAAAGTGAAAATAAAAAGACCAGAAAAAGCTAAAAAAAAATAAAATAAAAATTATGAAAATTAAAAATCTAAAAAACAAAGGATAAAAATAAAAATAAAGAAACTAAAAAATTTAATTAAGGATGGGATAATAGATGATTATAGATAAAATAATTTATAGATATAAATTATAGATAATAAAAAACTGAAAATAATTATAAGTGTAAAAAAAAAATGAAAAAATGAAAAATGATAAAAAAATATAAAGTGATGAAGTCAGAAGAAAACAAAAACAAAAGGAACAAAAATAGAAAAAAGAAATAATGGGATAAAATAAAAACACGAAATATTCCATTAAATTCCAATTTATATTCTTTTACAGTAATTTGTACTTTTAATTAAGATTGTTTATATATCCTGATATTTACTGAACACTGTATGTGTGTGTGTGTGTGTGTGTGTGTGTGTGTGTGTGTGTGTGTGTGTGTGTGTATCTGCCTCTGTGTGTCTGTGTGTGTGTGTGTATGATTGTGATCGTGTGTGTATGTGTGTGTATCTGCCTCTGTGTGTCTGTGTGTGTGTGTGTGTGTATGATTGTGTGTGTGTGTGTGTGTGTGTGTGTGTGTGTGTGTGTGTGTGTGTGTGTGTGTGTGTAGTCATGCGTGTAGTCACGTGTGTAGTCGGTGCAGTAAGGTGTGTTGCGGTGGTTGATGTGAGCGGGCGGATGAGGGACGACTGAACGAGTGGATGAGTCACCACGGCGACCTGGATCAGCACGAGCAGCTGTGAAGAGCTACACGCGTCTATTCAGTGGTAATCGGCACTCGCCGCCCGCACGTGCGCCGCTTCTACCAACAAACACTCGGGTGCAGCAACTCACCGCCGTCAGGTCATGACCCCGGGTTCGGACCTCAGAGTTACGATGATCAAAAGCTTTTTAATTAAAAAATAAATAAAGTACAGAATAATAAGAAGCGAATATAGCAGTGCCAGGCTCCGTCCAAATCCAAAGATAAAATGAGAAAAACAGGAAGAAAATAATAAAGAAAAGAAATAAGTATTGCTAGACTATGGTATATTCAAATAAAAAGAGAAAACGAGAAAATGCAGAGCAGACAGTACAAAAAGAAAGCAGAAGAAGAAAGATATACAAACAAAAAGATAATTGGGACCAAAAAAACTGAAGGAAACTGAAAGTGCAAAAAAAAATGTGTAAAAAGGAATTAAAAATATATATATATATATATTCTATATGCTTAGAAAAAATTATTCAAATGAATCTATTTAAAAATTTTAATTATTATTTTAGTTACATATTTTAGAAAAGTTAATTGCAACAATTTATATCACATAAAATATTATCACAGCCGTTTTAGCTTCTGATTGGATTAGACCCTTAAACTCCTCCTCCATGAACAGGCCAAAGTGTCCAACATGTTTTTTTTTTTAGCTTTATTACTTTTGGGTCAAAAAAGCCCAAAACTGCATAAATTCCAAAGCAATCAGTAAGTACCCACTTAAAAAATTATAATAAAAATATATAATAATAATCATTCTTCAACATGATCCAGAGAAATCTTGACCAGCGTGAATAACAACAAAGAGCACAAAAAAACAAAAACAAAAACAAAAAAACAACCCTGACTAATACTGACTAACGAGGATACGTCACTGGAAGACAACATGACGTGAATGGAATGTGAAGCATCGAGACACTAAGAGTTAGAGAGCTTAGTTACAGAGAGTCACAGAGACATTCTGGAGCTTTGCTTTGTCAAGGACAGAACAGGAAGTTGGTACAAACCCATGATTATGTAAATGTTCATCCGCAGCACTAACAGGACGGAAGCGGGTGAATGTCTAAACGCCTGGTTGGAGCTGCCCTCTCCTTAGCTGCTCTTCTCGAACGGTACTTTGACGAAACAACGACTGCAAGTTCGCTTGCTAGCAACATCAGGTGGTTTCCACCAAAGCATGTGACTGAGCAATTTTATTTGTTTAAAAGGTAAATCTATCGAGCTACAGCCACCCAAGTGTCCTTACCTGGGCACTTCAAAACATCCCCAGGCCAGACGTTCAGATTTAACAATAGATCAGGAAAAAGGGTGCGCTTGGAAAAATGTGCAGTTCCAAACCTCGTAAAAGTACAAAATGTACTTCAGACCAGCTGAACCTCGAATGCCATGCATACTTCACATTCTTCTGTTTTTCACCGCCAAAATAAAAGCAGTGACACAGATTTTAAAATGATAAGCAAATACTCGAATATGCAACAGCACCAATACAACAAGAGCGATCACTTACCTCTACGGACTGCGACGGGATCTTCAGTGGAGGAAGGTTCGGCTTGCTCACATTCTTTAAATCTGACAAGTTCTCATAAGACTGTCCGTGATAGTCATCAGGTGACGGTTTCAAATCCGGGGACTCGCTGTTGACCTGGTCGGGTCCATCCATGGGTCGAACCAACGCCATGGGCTTCCTAGAGTTGGCCAAGTTGGGCTTGGAAGAAAGTGGAAGCGGGAAGGTCTGGGAAGCCGGCATGGGGGCATCTCCACCCAGGTGAGAAGTTTCCTTCGGCCGGGCCTCTGAATGACGCGGCGCTGCAGTCCTCCCGGCCGAACTTTTGCACCGAGGGGAAAGTGAGTGCTTCTTGTCATCGTTGTCTTCATCCATGTCCTGCTCTGATTCGCTGGACTCGCTGGAATGTAAAGGGGACAAAGGTTCCACAGGGGGTGAAAGTTCTGGAAGAACGGGTGCCATGGTGGTGTAGTCCCTCATGTCGGACCAGGAGTCCGTTTTCGTTTGATGGGATTTGACAGGAACTTCTTTGCCCTGGTTTGGGATGGAGTTGTCCAGGAGTGGGAACTTCTTCGAAGACTGAGATGAGTGATGACTCGAGTGGCCTTGTTTGGTGCTTCTGTAGGACGACGAACTCTGGAATGAGGGATCCGATTTGTCCGATTTGTCCGATTTGTGCACAGGGTGCGCTGAACGTCCATATGATGATGAGGGGGTTTGATCCCTGGCTGCCCCATCATACTGGATGTTCTGGAGGTTGTTCCCATCCTCGTAATTACCGAGCATCCTCTGGATGCGGCTGGATAGTTCATCGCCTTTGTTTGTCTAAGGGAAAAAAGAAAGAAAGTCACGCACATAGGAAACTTGTGTCCACGTCTCTAAACGAAGTAATTATACATAACGTATATAATATATATGCATCATAATGTCGTGGTAAAATCTTCGGCATTTATCTATCTAACCTTTTTTAATTAAACTTCTATCATGATTGTATCCCTGATAATGTGCATCAGGACTTACGACATCCGGCTAACCTAACCTTTTAAGTTGGGACTCACAGAGAAGGACACAGAATTCCCAGATTTAAAATCCGCACAGGTTTATACGCCATGATCATCACATCCATCAACATCCTGTACTGTCAACAACCAGCAGAACATCCTTATCTACCATCTTTAAACTGTGTTTGCCATGAAGCCCAAATTGCAGACCAAATGATAGGCCCGGATGTCTGCTGAAGACTGCAATCAGAGCAGACGGGGGCAATAAAATCATTGGTGTAGACGCATTGCAGAAATATAGCTATGCTTTGTTGCAGAGTACCGACAAATGCTTGCTCCAGGAGAAACTGTCACCGGCATGTAAATGACAGCTAACGTCACACGGTGCTTAACAGGGCCCAGCTGACACTTGTACCGACTTAGCACAAGCGACCGAGTGCAAGCACGACTTAAGTGTGCTGAAGTGGTCTCGCCAGCCAGCAGACGACGACGTTTAAAAGGCAGGTTGCTCTGACGGCACTGAGAGGGTGGATGCGTAAACACAGCCGACTCCTTCCCAGGACCAGAACTTGCTAAAAGGGGTCCTCAAGCCAAAACCAGGACTTTTGCCATGATAATGCACTTATCCCTAGTACTCAGATTCCATCAAGGTAGAAAGTTCTCTCAGTATGAAGGGGCCATGATCGGACTGTCCGTCTGGTTAACATCTTAAACGCCGGACTTTCAGGAACTCCTTTAAATGGCCCAAACATGTGGAAATGGCTTGGAGCGAGACCAGGACTGCACCTGGCATTACCTCCCTACCAAGTTCCTATAATGTGAAAGCTGCTCAGGCAAAGAACTGGAAACTCAAATGCTGCGGTGGTGGCTCAGGGTTTCAGGCTCTGGCCTACTGATTACAAGGTTGAGATTTCATGCCTTAGAACTACCAAGCTGCCCCTGAACAGACCCTTTACCTCTTTCTTTACCTCGGCTGACGCTTCTACCCAAAAACAAAAAAATGAGCATTTGAAGGTTAAGGGCCAAGTATTTGCAGGTGAGATCTGATCTCATGACCATACTGTAAACGCAGAGCTACCAGTGCCTGTGTCAGGCCCTTAAACAAGCCGTGTATACCCCGGGGGCAAATATCCTGGCTGACCGGGTGCTCAGAGAATTCCACTGCACTGTATTAGCACATGAGTCTCTAAAGGATGTTTCCTTTGTCTTTGTTTTCTTCATAACTTCTAATCCGACCCACATGTCAAGGCATGAATGCCTGAGGTGTTTGCTAAAACACACACACCTCGAATTAAACACTACCAGTTCTGTGTATCATTCTACATCGTCTTCATTTCTAGACACTTTCACTACTGCACAGCCTCGTTCTCTCTCGCTCTCTCTCTCTCTCCATCTATCTCTCGGACACTAAATAAAATCTCCTCCTGTTCTCCAAAGAGCCTAATTAACTCCCGCAGCCAGATAACGAGCTGTGGGAGCAGATGGGTGTCTGATGGGAGTAGGAAAGAAGACAGACGACTCGGCATCCTACTTTTAGGGGGGGGGGGTGAAGAAAAAAAAAAGGCACCTTCACCTTTCCTCCTTCTGCCACTCCGTCTTTCATACACTCTCTCTCTTGAGAGGGACTCCATCAGTCATTCAATCCTCGATGTTGTCCCGAAGTCGTGACAGAAAGGCTCCAAGGGGTCTCATTAAAACCCTCACTTTTACATTCATTTATATATATGTGTGTGTGTGTGTGTGTGTGTGTGTGTGAGGGAGAGAGAACCCTCAGGATTTCACTAGCCACATCTACAGATGAGCCATGTCAGATTTTAACTTTAAAAAGGAAATGAACCTGTCTCGCATCCAAAAATGGTTGAAAACGGACGCACCTCTGGAGGAAAGAACCGCGCAGCCCGAGACTAATCAAGCGGCGATTCTCTGTCCGAATCTACAGCCGTTCCCCCGAGGAACACCGCGAGAAATTATGGAGTTTAAACGATGCTCTCGAAGGAGCAGATCGAGTGTTCAAAACATCATCATCAGCTAATAATAGTTCACAATTCTAACAGTGATGGTAGCGCTCACTTTCATACATTTTAAGAAGGGCAGCAAAGAAGCCACTTTTCTCCAGGAAAAACATCGGGGACAGACCGATATTCTACAAGAGGTACGGGGACTGGTGACGTCATTTTCTCTGAGGAATCAAAGCTTGTCCGGAGGAGAAACCGTGAGCGCTTCCATCAGTCCTGTGTCACGCCGACCTTAAAGCATCCTGAGACCATTCATGTGTGGGGTCGCTTCTCAGCCAGGGGAGTGGGATTTGGTGATGATCAATGCCTTTTCCAGCATGATGGAGCTCCTCGCCATGAGGCAAAAGTGATAACTAAGTGGCTCGGGGAACAAAACAAGGAAATTTTGGAAACTCCTCAGACCTTAATCCCATTGGGTCGATCCTTAAGAGGCGGGCGGACAAACAGAAACCCACAAATTCTGACAAACCCCAAGCATTGATTATCTAAGAACAGACTGCCATCAGGTCAGGGTGTGGCCCAGAAGTTGACTGACAGCATCCCAGGGCGAATTACAGAGGTCTTGAAGAAGAAGATTCGACACTGCAAATATTGACTCGTAATGTAATTGTCAATAAAAGCCTTCGACACTTATGGAATGCTTGTGATTAGACTTGTGTGACATTTTCAAAACTTTTGGCCACGCTTGTATGCTAACTAGCTATGACAAAACTGACACTAGGTAAATAAAAAAATCTACCCGGCTGAGAGAGAACTTGATTTTTTTTCTTTTTTTCAACAAAACCATCCGGTACGTCCGGTGTGACCGCTACTTCACAGCTTCTCCATTTTGTCAACAATCATTTTTCTTTAGCAAAATAACTAGCAGTTCATCCATTTTTTTTTATATTACATTCAAACCGACCACAATCCAACCGAACAAGCCTGAATCCACAAATCCACATGTCCGAGTTCACCCAGATAACGGCAACCCAAAGTGAAAGAACCCGCTTGAGGAAATCAACGCTTTCACATCCCACATCGGTTGGCTATATAAATGAAAGAAAGGTTTTGTCTGTAGATCGGTCAGAACTTGATCTTTCAATTTCTTTACGTTTTATGCTTTTTATTGGAGGACCTGAAACCAGTATCAGAAAAAGACTAACCCTAACCCAGCATCACCCAAAACTGGCTGGACAGAATTGAACGAAGCTTTGCCAGTCCTTAGATACGATATGTGCCTGAAGTTAAACCTGCTCCAAAAATGAAATCAAAATGTTGAGTAGAAGGGACGTTCTCGGCAGTTTGGTGCCAGATTAAGCGAAAATATAGCTATGTTTTCCACCTCTAAGTGGGCGTGGCTTTGCATGTCACTCAACAGAGCCAATCGACGTGATTGTGTATTTACGGTAAACTGAGTATGCGGAAGATACAGAAACGACTGTAACGCACCTATAAGCCGAGGAAAGCATAGTGCGTACACTATGAAAACTGAACCTTGCTCCATAAATTAAATCTAAATGTCGTGTAGAAGGGAGCAGTTACATGCCAAAGGCTGATCAGCTTATTGGTTTTAGATTTACCCTTTTAACTATTACGACAAACTCACTCTAGTCTCGCCTATACAGTAGTTAGAAACCAATACTGAAAAAAAAAAATCAATTAATGTATCTCCAAAGTATCTCTTACGTTATCTAGCTAACACATCAAATTTATTCTGTTTATCGTTTATTCTAATGATCCGAGTAGCCAGGATGTGCGTTATCTATGATCTGATTCTTATTTAGCCGACTCTATAACAAGCTACGCTCAAGTCTGGTTCTCGTTTCGCGCGTTCAGATCAGAAACCTTGTTCACCTTGTAAGGCTCCCCGAAGAGCGGCGCATTCTCCTGGTACAGCTCCTTATCCTGCGGCGCCTCCTGGTTCCTCCGCTCCCATTCTTTCCTCCGTAGGACGTTCAGTTCTTCGCGTACGCTGACAAAAAAATACATAAAACAAAAAATTTATAAACCCACATGATGTTAAAACAACAGAGAAAAATTACTTATTACTTAGAAAATTACTTATGGCCTTGTTAAGAAATAGAGAAATAGTTATGGGGGGGGCATGGGGGGGGGTTCGCATTAGAGACTGTAACATGGTGCAGTTCCTCTATAATCCTGAAGGTGGTGTGGTTTAAACTATTCACACATTGCCATTACACAAAAAAAAAAAAAACACATTTAAACTTGTGATATTTACAAAATCGCAATAAAAGTCCAATTGGTACACAGGTATCCTGATAATATCGTATTAGGAAAATTCATTGATATTAGCCCAAGCTTCAGGTTCATATTAATACACTCGTTGTAAAAACAGAACATTATAGACATGGATATTAAAAAAGTAACGATATAATCTTTGTTTTCACTGGAAGGAGTCTCCAGCGTCAGCGCTCTGAAACAAGCAGAGTTGCAACTGTAACGTTTTGGATGGAGAAGTTTACGCATTTTGAGAATTCTAGGCAACCCATGGCACTTCCCACTAATTTAACTGGTTAAATTAGATATGCAATGCACAAAAATCATCAGTCAATAATGATTGGTTATCATCAGTCAATAACCAATCTTGGGGTAAAATAATAACGTTCCCCATCTTGATGTTCAGATCCCCGGTCTCTGAGGAAGCACGTTCAGAGGGAAAAAGGAACGGGTGAATGGGAACTGGCAAAATGAAATGGAATTTAATTTGGTTTTGTTTAATGTGAAACACAAATCAGTTTCAGTACAAACCCCCTCACCCAAGCTCTCGCTGCCACTCCATCGACATGGCTTGTGTTCTCCTTGCCTACTCCCCATTATTTAAAAATCTGCTTCCAGTTCCAACTAACACTCCGTTTACGATTACTAAGGATCCTATTACAGCCCACGATTATCAGACAAGCAGACAATCCGACGTCCAGTAACGAGACCCGCTTTCACCACCGAACGCTCCGATACAAGCCGTAAGAAAAACAAACAGCACAATTACGCTAAAGTGATGAGATGTGACTCTCTGCTTCCAGCGTGTGATAAAAATGGCCATCCGGGGTGTTTTGGTCGTTTTAGCGAGATGGCGGACAAAGGAGAAGGCCGGTATTAGCTG